>LTAE01000505.1:15828-26816 GCA_001647135.1 Pontederia paniculata
TCTCGACCTCCCGGGGTATTTGGCCGTCGTCCAGCGCCTCGAGGAGGCCCTGCGGTTCCTGGCGGACAACTGCGGCCTCGCCTTGCAGTGGCTCGACGACATCCTGGACTACCTCGACGACAACGCTCTTGCGGACGCTCGCTTCGTCGCCAGGCTCAAGGCCTCGCTCTCGTCGCTCGAAGCACCCTCGTCCCCGCTTGACGGCGGCCTCCTCGCGGCTGCCCTCAACAAACTCGAGTCCGAGTTCAGCCGCCTCCTCGCCGGGCACACCATTCCTCCTCCCGCGTCCTCCCCGTCGCCCGACTCCTCTGCACCGACATCCTCGCCTCTGCCGTCCTCCACCGTGCACAAGCTGGTCACCATCCTCGAGCGTATGACTGCCAACAACCTGTTCGACCGCTGCACTGCGATCTATGTCGACGTCCGCGGCTCCAACGTTCGCGCCAGCCTCCGGGCACTTGGTATCGATTACCTAGAGATCACCTCGGCCGACTTTGGCGACGTGCAGAGCATCGAGGGTCACGTCGACAAATGGGGTCGCCACCTTGAGTTCGCTGTGAAGCATCTGTTCGAGGCGGAGTACAGGCTTTGCAACGAGGTGTTCGAGCGTGCTGGGCCGGACATAGCGGCTTCGTGCTTCGCAAAGATTGCGTCGCAGGCTGGCGTGCTCGCTTTCCTTCGGTTCGGGAAAGCTGTAACGGAGGCAAGGAAGGATCCCGTCAAGCTCCTCAAACTGCTGGATATCTTCGCATCCTTGAACAAGTTAAGACTAGATTTTAATCGGCTCTTTGGAGGTAAAGCGTCAGAAGAGATACAGAACCAAACAAGGGATCTTATCAAGAGAGTGGTTGATGGAGCTTGCGAAATTTTTTGGGAGCTTTTGGTTCAGGTTGAGCTGCAGAGGCAAATGCCACCGCCTGTTGATGGCGGTGTGCCCAAGCTGGTGAGCATCATCTTGGACTACTGCAACAGACTTCTGAGCCCAAACTACCGGCCACTTCTTATGCAGGTTCTGATCATACAGCGCAGCTGGAAGCAGGAGAAGTTTCATGAGAGGCTACTGAAGGATGCAATTTTGAATATAGTTAAAGCTCTTGAAGCAAATTGTGATACTTGGTCAAAGGCCTATGAAGATGTAGTACTCTCTTATTTGTTCATGATGAATACACACTGGCATTTCTTCAAACATTCAAAGGGGACAATGCTTGGGGATATGTTGGGCGATTCCTGGTTGAGGGAACATGAACAGGACAAGGAGAACTATGTTGCATTGTTCTTGAGGGAGAGCTGGGGTAAGCTGCCTACTCTGCTCAGCCGAGAAGGCCTGCTCTTGTTCTCTGGGGGGAGGGCCACAGCCCGGGATTTAGTTAAGAAACGCTTGAAGAAGTTCAATGAGACCTTCGATGAGATGTATCAGAAGCAATCACGCTGGGCAATATCTGATAAGGAATTGCGGGATAAAATGTGCCACTTAGTGGTGCAGGCGATCCTTCCAGTTTACAGAAGCTTCATGCAGAATTATGGGCCTCTTGTGGAACAAGATGCAAGTGCAAGTAAATATGTAAAGTATACGTCAGAGAACCTAGAAAAGATGCTTGGGTCTCTCTTCCAGCATAGACCTGGGAGATCTATGAGCTTAAACATTAAACATTCCAATGGTGAAGCTAATAGTGTGGTGGTGGACCTACGTCGATCTGCTTCGACTTTGACATAAAGATGTTTTCCATTGGCTTTAAGGACAAGGTTTTTCAGTTGATGCTTATCTGCACAAGTCCCTAATTGGCATGTATTGCAGAGGCGTAATGCCTCTTGTGGTTAGTTGCCAACTGCAAGATCTGTATTAGGCCTTTCTATCGCACCAGTGTGTTCGAAAATTTTGGTGAATCAGACGCAAGATATTATAGATTGCACCTGTTTATCTTGGCTGATAGCGGATGAGTTGAGCATATGCTGGCGAAAGCATGATAAAAGTTTAAGTGCTAAGCATCATTCTCTTAGAAGCTTCAATTTCGTCATTGTTTTTTCATATTTAGCCTGCATTAAATGTTATTTCTCATTTTTATCATTTGTTCTCTCGAGTTCGTAGAATACTGTTGTTTATGCCTCAGAACTTGTAAAGTACTATTGTACTTTAGGTGATTTATGAACTGATGCATCATATTCTTACTCATGTTGCCTTTTGACTTCTGTAATCTATTTGCAGCCAAGGCAGTGAATTTAGATATTTATGCATGTTCCAGTGACAAAATGAATTGAACTTTTTTGACTGATTACATATCTTCTATAATATCAAATACTTAATCCTGCAATATGCTGTCAAATTATTGTCTTATCATCTGACATCGAACCTCTTTGTGATATTAAAAAATATGCAATTTTAGCCAATTACACAATGCATTCAGTGAGAATTCAGAGAGAAACTTATATTTATAGAGATGCCATCTTGCAATTGCAACAAGAGGCAGAAGACAGGTCCTTTGTGTTGCTTCTCAATTAGTGCAGGAAACAAAAAAAATCTGCAGAATGAGCAATGCAATTCATGGTATCTAGTTCCACTGACAAGGAGAAAATTCAAATTATGTAAGCATTTTTTTCTCATTGTTTTTAGCTCAGAATTATGTGAAACTAATACATAGCTTGTATTTATGTATGTTACCCGCTTGTAGCAGAATTTTCATCTCTTCGTCATTGCACATGGATCATCTTCTTACAAGATTGTGTATTGTGGCTGGTTTCTGGTATTTGCTTCAGCCTTCATGAAATCATTAGTGTCATTGTGGTTCCAATCATAATAAATCTTAGTATCATTGTGGTTCCAATCATAATAAATAACGGTTTTAGTGTGTATATTTGGACATATGTCTGGTGCAAAAATCTTCAGGGAAGACCTCTAGGAGACTAGGACATTTTATGTATAATATGCATAACATGTCATTTGTTTCGGTAATATAAAAAAAACCTAGTACAAAGAACTTAAAAAACCGGAATAAGAGGATCTTATCAGTATCTTTTTCGGTTGCTAATAGCATCATGACTAATTTAGTTCATGGCCCTTAGGCTTAATTATCTGAACATTCATATTTTTGCTGTTCGATTCATTAGTCTTGATGCATTCTGAGGTATTTGGGGATAATGGTTGATAGCATTATCAGTAGGCGTTAAGCAGTGCGGAATATAAGCTTTCCGCTCTCAGATTCTGTCAGGAAAAATGATGGAAAACAGTAAGCTGTCTACCCCTGCCTTTAATTATTATTTATTTATTTACTTATTTGAACTTTTGAATATGAGGAAGTTACTTTTCCTTGGCAATATCCTTGTAAGAAACTTTCAACTGTGACGGCGATGGTTCTTCATGTAGGCTTGAATTACTTGGTAACTGCTCATACAATTCGGAGAAACATGCAGCTCGGTGCAGTTTAGAAATGCTGTTTGCTCACTAAGACATAATTGTGGTGAACGATGGTGGAGCCCCGGACCTGCCGTGTCTGATAAAGCACGGTCACGAAGAATAACCTTTTAGTGTGTGCAGTGCGTCATGGATTTCTTATCCAAGACTTCGCTGCAAAATAAATAAATATTGATTTCTTCCTCAATCAACATGAATCTCCAACTATTCTATACCGTACAGCCACGTGATAGAAGAATTAGTATTCTTGTATTTAAACTATAAGTGTTTATGGAAAATTAATATACTCCTGTTACTGATAATAAATAGTAAAAATAATAATTATAATGACTTGATAAAGGTATTTTGATTTTATTAACTCATGTGTCTATCAGATAACAAAATTGTTAAGCTTCTTTCTTTGAGGATGAGAGGAAAAGGAGAAAACAAACAAGGCATAGGAAGAAATTATGTGACTGAGTCCAAAAAATTGCCTGATCTGATGGGCCTACAGAAATCTCTTGCCTTTATCTTGGAACTGACTCCACTGTAGATGATATGTGCCCTTCATGGACCACCCTCCTCGTCCTCATTCCAATGGTCCATCTCTCTCTACTTATCTTCACACCCATGGATCCATCCATGAAGTTTCCTAGTAGCCAGAAATTTACTGCCCTCTTCAGCATCCTGCCGGTTACAGCAGAGACCAATCATGCATAGGTTGCCCTGATGCACAGCTGGAAAATACATGGTTCATCATTTCTTTAAGGAAGTCTATTGTCCTAGTTTAGAAATTTTATATTTCAAAAATAATAATAATAATGTAGTTGATAAATTTTACTTGTGATAATTCAATTCAAGATCTCTGTGTCTCACCTCACTTTCTTTCTTCTGGTCTTCAATTTTAGGTGTTATTTTCATATTCAAAAGTGTGTTAGAGAAGAAAAAAAAGGTTCTATTAAATCCAATTCTAGATGAGAACTTTATTTGCTGCTTTTTTATAGTCGTTGACACGGTAAACAGTTTTTGGAAATTCAAAAAACACACATAAAGAAACAGAACTTAAACATGCAACCACCCCTGAGCAATCATCAATTAATTAGTAGTTCCTGCCTCCTACAAGCGGCTCCGGCAGGCAGGGATGTCATTTCAAAGCTCACCAGTACTAGACACTGGTGTACTATGTTTGATTAGTCTTAAAAAAAAATTAACATGCATACCTACCCAGGGACAGCTAGAATAAATGCCAGTTTGCTTTCAAATTATGATGCAATTAATTGCAAGTCATAATCTTTTCAACTATATAATAAAGTTTTACAGTTTTGAGAGTATAATTGTTTGAAGTAACCTCCATTGGTGATCCATGGAAAGAATATAAGATACCTTTATCCACCAATAGTTGCTTGGTTAAATTGATATGCAAGAGATCTTAAATTGATTTCCGAAAAGGAGAAATATTTGATAATATAATATTAAGTTAGTTCATTGACTAACAATTTTAGGGATATCGATATTGCTACATTTCAAAAAGATAACTTCATCAACTAGTCTCAAAGGTACATAAAAAAATAATGAAATGAAGAGACAAAACAAATGTGAGAGGGCAATGTGTACATTTCCACCTGTTTCTCTTACATCATAATGATCCTGTCCCATGTCAAGTTGGGAACATGTATATGTCTCATTAGTGTTGAAAAAAAATGTGATGACAAAACTTATTGATCACCACTTTTATCCCCTTTCTCAATCAGCAAGGTACCTAGTGGCAGCTCATTAATCTCTCTAATTATATAAAATCAATGCATTGTGCATCAAATTGATCGGGGTTTGAAGCCAAATTGTTCAGCGTTCACAATATCTTTCTCATCTTTTAACTATTCAAATGATTCCTTAGTAAGCAAATGATGCATTCACCATTCTTTTATTAATACTAAATTCGAAATGGATAGCCGCAAATGCATGCATTTACCAGTATAGCAATTGTTGTCCAAGATTTGATGTTATCTTGATCTTTATTCGCATTGGATTTTTGCAAAGGCATAAAGCTGTGATTCTATATCTGATTATTCCAAGCCAACTAATTGGACTCCAATTAATTATATTTTAAATATATATTTTGAAATCTTTGTCTCCCTCGCCCTTCTGAGAGCACACATGTACTCATCTTCTTTAAAAACAACTTTTTAGAATAATTTGTCTGCCATTAACTCTCAAATTAAGAGTTGACTATCCTTATTATGGTGTTGTTAGCTTAATTAACCATAGGGCACATATGATTCAATATGTTGATCCGGTCGAATCCGATGCTAAATTTTTTAGGAGGCGTTTTCCTACCGATAATTATTATAGATTACTAGTAATCTAAATTTAAAATTACTTGAGTTCATCGAATTATCATGTTTACTTATTTTAATTTATAAGTAATCTGAATGGTGGTAATCTTGATTATAGTTAATTTTCATATTTATCTTTCTAAATCTTTCATAAATAAAATATGACACGATAAAATATATCATATAATAATAACAACACAAATATTTATAATAATAAATATTAGCTAGTAATATTTATATAATATTTACTATTATTGTATTAAAATATTATTAATTTTTAATTATAAGTATTATTAATTATAAATATTATTTTATTTAAGGGTTATTATTAATTACTTAATACATGAAGTTGTGAATCTATGATTTAAGTTTATAAATTTCAATCTAATAATATTTAAAAGGAATATTTTGATAAATTGATGTATATTATTTAGTAATTTTTTTATAAGTAAATATGATAATATGAATTGTCAGTTGAATTATTTATATCTAGTAAATAAAGTAATGCACATTACTGATAATTTAAAAAGTAGTAATCTTTTAGTTAAGCAATGTGAATTACTAGATAATGTTGATAGATAATATAGTAAACGCCTCCTTAAATATTTAATACATTTAAAAATATAGTATTTTTATTTATCTCCTCTTTTTAAACTTTCAGTCACTAATTTAAAGAACTAGTTATTCATCACCTTTAAAATCTAGATTTTTTATACTAAATCTCATATATTGTCTAACTTTCCTGTTAACTTTTTTTTATTGACACAATTATGTTTATACTCATTTATTATCATTTGAAATTAAAAAAACGATTTAAATATGATTTAAAAGTCAAAGGAGGCGTTTTCACAATTTTCATTTTAGTTTTTAGACATTCAAATGTTGTTCTAGCACTTTTTTATTCAATTGTCAAATGATAATAAGATGTAAAAGTATAAATAGAAAACAATAAAGTTAATTGAAATTTTGATGGTGGAGTAAATTGTTTTTTTTTAATTCAACAAGGGTAGGTAGGTAAATCCTAATTTAGGGATGCAAGTGGAAATAAACAAAAAACTTTACAGCTTTGTTATTAAGAGTTAATATATTCTCTTGTTTTTTTATTCATATTTTCGTTTCCAAATATATTGGTCTCTTTTGCAAACCAAAAAAGAAGAAAAAATATTTGAAAAATTAAGTATACAATTTAAAGCTAAGAAAATTATAACCCGAGCCCTTTTGATTTTTTAGGATGTGTTTGAATTAAGGGAAAAGGAGGACAATGGAAAGGAGGATAAAAATTATCTTTAGAATAAAAAAATAAAGGAAAAATTAACAATTAACATTCTTTCTCCTATTAACTAATTAAAAATTATTATTCTTAAATTAGAATTGAATGGATAGTGAAAAAATTTATCCTTCGACCATTTTCCTTTCATTACCTTCCCCACATCTTACTTCCCTTTCTTTCCTCTGTCCAAAACTATCCTTAGGGAAGATGAGTAAGTGCATAAGATGAACTATACTTTTTAAACAAAAGATGATCGAGTATTAATTTACATATGTTGGACGGAGTTAAGATGACATAATATCATATTAATTAAAACTAAGTGATTACTTTTGTAAGACGTGCTGTAAAATTAGGTAACTAATAGAGTCGTATTTCTAAAGTTAAGTTGTAACACTACGCAAAAAAGTTTAACTTGTAAATATTCATATAAAAAAACTTGGTAACAACTCGCGTGCATGAAGGACGTGCCCAATCCCAATATAACCAATCTTTTCGTGTACGTAAAAACTACACGCCACCAACGTGCATCACTCGTTAGCTTAATTATTTCCAGCCTAATAAACGTATAGAATATGACATAATTAATGTCATAAACCATTTGTGTGTTGATCAAATCAGAAAGGCATATCATTGCAACCACGTATTACGACAAGACCTAGCTATATATATAGGGACACCCATTATTCCTTCTTTAATGATCCGATGCCGACGCATATAATTGATCATATACACATATTTAAAGCAAGAATGATGAACATGTGTAGTAGTCGTGCATGTATTCGTACCAATGCTTCATAATGAGCACTATATTATTTATCTTAATTATAAATATTTTTATAATAGATAAAAATTTAGAAAAAAAATTAATATTCATCATCAATTTAATATTATTTATTATTTATTATTTATTTAAATAACATACTCATTTGACGTATATGCATTTAGATGTGATCATTGGTTGTTATATGTAGAAACATTTAATTAATTTTCACATAATATTATCAAGAGTTAATTAAGAACAAAAGATAAACAGTGTCGTAGAAGAAGGTCCCGAAATACAACGACAACAAAAAAATAATAATAATATGGATAAGTTTCCTTTATAAAGACGAGTACGTTGGGAGAAAGGCATATCGCAGTAGTGCACGTATTGCACGCATTACACGATAATATACACTTGCCCATATTAATATAGACCTTGATTAGGAAAAAATGCAGCAAAATTATGAATCAATTAAGGTGCACTACATGTTGTATCATTTTTCTTCATTTTTTTTACAAAGAAGATTAAGGCCCAGCAAGTTAGTATACTAAAAAAAGTTTAATAATAAAGTGATAAATATTAAGATGTCTTCTATCTAATTTAAACAGTGATATTCTTAGTTATTATTTTTTGTGCACGTCGAAAAAGATAGACATTAAATAATCAAATTCCTCCGGAAGGCCCACAACAACCCACAACCCGACTTTGTGGAATTCATTAACATATTTTGAATACAGTATTCGATAATTTAAAATAGTCTAATAACTTCAACTATTAAATAATCAAATTTAATTGACGTAGTTGGACTGCGTTCATCTTAGGGTTGCTGGAAGTTAAATTTTAAAGTCATAAATTTGATCAAGATTTATTTTTTTTATTTTCATTCAAATATTAAATTAATCAGCTAGTAATCCTGAATATTGATTAATCCTAAATTTTGACTGAAAAAATAAGAACAATGAATTTCTTATCGATTTTCGATCATAAGTTCTTTTAAAATTACTATATCAATAAATTGGTGTACCTATCGTCTAATATTATTTGAGGGTGGGAATCTATTGAGACATTAATCACCTTCCATGTGAAAATTTGTAACATATATTTTATTGATTTCCGCTACAAATTAACTGTACTTGATCCGCAAATAACACTAATATACATTGGGTAACATATTATTAAATCTAATTGATTTTTGTGATACTATTAATGCACATTTAGTATTGTGGGTTGTACCGTAAAAAAGTATAGGTAACTTGAATATGTTGATACTTTTTATTCTTAAATATACAGAAAAAATAATGCTAAATGGCAACAGTTATTATCCACGTCAGCAAGGAAGGTCAAGGAATGCATAATCCATATATCCCAAACCTACGAATGAGATAGAGACAACATGAGATAAGGTAGTATACGCAGCATGTACGCATACAGATACCGCGTGCATGCGTATATACACTTAAAGAAAGGTCTTGTAATGTTGTCGTGTATTGCCAAAATCCAACGGGTCAAGCAAGAAGCATAGCAAGGAAGGGGAGAGAGAGAGAGAGAGAGAGAGAGAGAGAGAGAGTCCGCGTCGCTATCGGGCGCACGCAGACACGTTCCGAACCTCCAATCCGAACGTGTCAAACGCCTTCACCTTATCACACCACCCACCTTATCTTTTCTCTCTCCTCTCTCCCCCCTCCTCGCCCTTTTTATTTCCACCACCTCCGCTTCGTTCCTTCTTTGTTTTATTTCTTCCGAACTTTGCAAGGCAAATTACTATATTTTATGTAACTCCAGAGGTCTGGAGAGAGAGAGAGAGAGAGGAAAAGAACACAACACAAGAAGACATGCGGTGGTAGATTGAGCAGTCAGGAAGGGTTCTGGTCCCATTTGCTGCCGCCGGCCGGTCGTTTCGGACATTTATGACAAACGCGCCGGCGACGCTTGGCCTGACAACGAACCCTGCGACGAGGAGGAGGAGGAGGAGGAGGAGAGGAAGGAGGAGAGGGGGAGAGCGCTGATGTCGTCATCTCTCGTGTTCACTGGCGTGGGATTGAAGGACCACGCACTGGGCATTCCCCCCGTGGTGTATCTCCACGGGGAGAAGAGCAAGAACGACGGCGGCGGCGTCGTCAAGGTGGATGTGTCGGTGAGGAAGAGGAGCGCCGTCTTCTCATGTTTGGAAGACGAGGGGGAAGACGGATCAGGGGGGCGGAGAACAAAAGAGGAGGAGGAATCGACGGAGAGCTCGTCGATCGGCGCCGCTTCGTCGTCTTCTTCCTCCAAGCGAGACGAAGAGGAGGAGGATGGAGATGAGGCGGAGAGCAGGAAGAAGGAAGGGGGTTTTGGCTCCTTGGACTCGTTGGAGGAGTCGCTTCCCATCAAGTAAGTCCTCTTAAAATTTTTGCATCGTCGTTCATTCTATTTCTCAACAAAACCCTAAAACTTGTTCGAATGCGAATCGACAGGAGAGGGCTGTCAAATTTCTTCTCCGGGAAGTCGAAATCGTTCGCGAGCCTGGCGGATGTGGCCACCGCGAGCGCGTCCGATCTCGTGAAGCGGGAGAACCCCTTCAACAAGCGCAGGAGGATCCTGATGGCGTTCAAAGCCAGGAGAGCTTCCTACGGCTCCCTCGTCTCCTTCTCCACCTCGGCGTCCTCCTCCATGTCCTCCACTCTTCTGGCGCTGGATCAGACCGTGGAGGAAGAGGAAGGCGACGGAGAGGACGCCGGCGACGACGAGGAAGAAGAAGAAGACGACGACGACGACTGCGACGACGGCGGCGACAAATTTAGCGCGTCGAATCCCATTTTTAGCAGGAAGAACGGCAAGAAGATTACTGTGATGGGCGAGGGTTGTTTCAGATCTACGAGGTCGTTCTCCCTTTCCGATCTCCAACATGCTTAGAAAAAAATATTAAAAAAAATATCTCTATATATATATATATATATATTAACAATCCAAAAATTAAAAAAAAAAAGATAATTGTACTATTATTTTGCTATGCTTAGTTAATTAATTAGAAAAAGAAATAGGCCCCTCCTTTTTGAGGTGGTCTCTTTATTTGCATCCCGAGTTGGGTTGGTTTGACTATGAGTAGGTGCCTTTGCTTTTTATTTGTTGGAATGAATACAAATATTTTAGCGTCAAGGACAGCATCATATTTATCTTATCTTTATTATTGCTCGAATATTGTGTACTTTTGGATTAAGCCTGATATATATATATATATATTCTCTTGTTTTTTTATTC
>LTAE01000505.1:38706-81154 GCA_001647135.1 Pontederia paniculata
AAGGGCATAACAAGGAACTCGTAATGGCCTTCATGTGTTCGGAAAGCAGTTTTAGGAATGTCCTGATCATCCATCCGATCTGGTGATACCCGGCCCTTAAGTCAAGCTTGGAAAAATATGATACTCCATGCAACTCATCTAATAACTCATCAATGGTGGGAATTGGGAACTTGTCTTTGATAGTAATTTGATTCAGGGCCCTGTAGTCTACGCAGAATCGCCAAGTGCCGTCTTTCTTCTTAACAAGAAGAACCGGAGATGAGAAAGGACTTGAGCTGTGTCTGATAATTCCTTGATCTAGCATTTCTTTAACTAGCTTTTCTATCTCATTTTTTTGGAAATGAGGATATATATAAGGGCGTACATTTACTGGATTACTCCCGGCAGGGAGATGAATGTGATGTTGAACTTCCCTTGTCGGCGGTAGATCATTAGGAGTAGTAAACACCCTTTCGAACTGTTTCAACACTTGCTCGACACCCTGTTCTTGTTGATTTGCTGAATTGTTTTCTGTAGGAGTCCCCTTAATCACAGCAGTTAGTTGGAAACAGCTCATGAGTTCATTCCTTTGAATTAACTTTCTTAACTGATGATGTGTGACCTCCTGCGGTGCTGGCCTTCCTTCTCCTTGTAGTTTAACAGTCTGGTTTCCCCGTTCAAAACTCAGGGACAATTGATTGTAATCTGTAGTGACTGGGCCCAGTGTCTGCAGCCATTGTACTCCCAAAACAATTTCGGCCCCTTCAATAGGCAAGACATAGAAATCCCCTTGAAATTCTACTCCCTGGATAGAGAAGACCAAATTAGGACAGATACCTTCACACTTTAGTTTGTCCCCATTCCCGATCATGACATTAAAGTAAGCTGAAGGATTCACTATCAACTCCAACTTCTTAACTGCTCTTTCCTGTATGAAATTGTGGGTTGACCCGCTGTCGATCAGGATATTAACTGTTGTCCCTCTTATTTTGCCTTGCAACTTTAGAGTCTGTGGCATCATAACTCCGGACAGGGCATGTAGACTGATTCCTAGAGGATTCCCTGAAATTTCAGACTCCTCTACTACTTGGTCTTGCTCTTCTTCAAAGGCCATTAGCAGTAGAAATTTAGGTTTACACTTGTGCCCTCGATGAAATCTTTCATCACAGTTATAGCAGAGCCCTTTTTCCCTTCTTAATAACATCTCAGCAGCCGTTAGCCTCTTGACGGGTAGAGTAATTACTGCATTGTTGCCTGTTGTTGCGGTGCTTCCAACACTTGTCGCAACACTGCCCTTACTGATTGGTGTCCCTGCCACAGTTGTTTGAGTCAAAGGTTTGGATATAGTAGGAGTATAGGTCTGACTACCTCTATACTGTTGTTGCACCTTGAGTTCAGTAGTAGTCTCCGAGAACTTCTCTTCCTGTAGTTTTGCTAATCCAATAGCTTGCATCAATGAAGTAGGTTGAAATGCTTGTACCTCCCTTCTGATTTCTGGTTTCAATCCAGATACAAAGCATGATAGGAGAAAAGTCTGTGGAATTCCCATGACTCTGTTAGATAACCTCTCAAATTGGGATTGGTACTCCAATACAGTCCCAGATTGAGTTAACTTCGTTAAGGCTCCTGAGAAGTCCTCAAATTGAGATGGTCCAAACCGGATCTCCAACGCCTTTAGGAAACTTGTCCAAGAACTGATATGTTTGTTCTTGTACATCCACTGGTACCACTGTAGGGCATGGCCTTCGAATGCGAATGCTACTACTGTAATTCTACTTTCTTCAGCAATTTCATAGAATTCCAAGAATTGCTCAGCTTTGAATATCCACCCTAATGGATCTTCGCCCCAAAACTTTGGAATTTCCAATTTCAAATTCCGCAAGAAATTGTTCATAGAAGTAGTGGTATTCGTTTGGGATGTTGAGTTCATAGAATTAGCTTCAACAGGGAGTTCTTGATCCTTCGTTTTGATCTTTTCAGACAGGGTTTCATACTTAGAATTTAAAGAACTCATACCCTCTGTGAAAACTGCAAATTGCTGTTCCACCATACTCTGCAATTTACCGACTGCCTCCTCCATGCGAGCCCACCGAGTACCCTCTGCCATTGATGTCGTTCCTGGAGCCAGTTTTGATTTCTTTACAGGCACACTTCACAGATCAAGATCGACGATATCTCTCAATGAAAGCACCAATGTTGTGCCTGTTGTGAATTCTTCAGAAAAAGTTGCAAGAATTGAAGAAAGGTTACTGTAGACTTCCACTGTAGAAGCCCAATCAGCCGAAGCCCACTCTGCACTCGCGTCGAGACAGCACCTCGACGCTTCCGCCTTCAGAAAATATAAAAGGGAAATGGCGATTTTTCTCTCTCCAAGGTCTCTCACTCTTCCGTTTCTTTGTGCAGGATTAGGGTTGCCGGCGATCTGCTCGAGTGAAGCGAAGCTGGAGTCACTGGAGCTGGACTGAGGTCGGCGGCGTGGATTGGTTGCCGTTGCTGTTGCTGCAGAAGACCTCCGGCGAAATCTTTGGCGTGAAGGTTGAAGCCGGCGAGAAGTTCACCGGTGATGGAAGCTCGGCGCCGACGCGGAAAGACCTGTGAGATGGAAGGAAAAGAACGCAACAAGAATTGCTCAAAAAGCTAAGTGCCCTTTTATTACTTTCGCTTAACTGTTTTCTTCTCGATTTTTCACACCTCCTCTCTTCTCTCTTCTACTATTTATACCCCTCTTCTTTCTTACATTAAGTAGTCTTCGAAACGTTTTGGCCTCCGTCGTTCTCTCTTGTTTTCTGTCGCTTTAAACTTTGCTTCTTCCTCCGACTCTTGCGTCTCCTGTTTTTGCTCCGCCTCTTCTGTACTTTGCCGGTTTTGCTCCGCCTCTTCTGTGCTCCGCCCTTCTGTGCTTTGTTCTGTGCTTTGCCTTGACCTGCTCTGCTCTGTTTTGCTGATGATGATTTGTTCTTTTTCTGTAATTCGTGTGATTTCTTCTTCTATGGTTTCCTCTACTTCTGCTTCTGTGATTTCTTCTTCTGTGGTTTCCTCTACTTCGGCTTCTGTGATTTCTTCTTCTGTTTCTTCAGTGATTTGCTGCTCACTTGCTACTTCTTCTTCTCTTCTTAACTTCTTAGTCATAACATATGCCAACTAATTGGAAGAAAAGTGAACTTGATAGAATCAACAGTGTACTTAAAAATCTTTTAAAAGATTTAGTAGTAGTAAATGCATCATATTTAAAACAAACATATTATCTAGTCAAATTAATTGACACATATAATTAATATAATATATTTTATATTCAATGAAAATTAATAGCGTCGATTTTATTTTTTAGAATTGCTAATTTAATTATTATTCTATCCATCTCATTCGACTATATATCATTTCTATCAAATGTTATATGAAAACGTTTTAGTAGTTAAGTAATTATTATGAAAAAAAAATTATCGTTACTGGTCCATCATTGGTCGAAGGTTTTACTTGTTCAGAATATTGATGCTTCAAAAACTAAATAAATTACGGTGCAATGGCAAATAATTCATTTTAAAACAAAAAATATATCTAATTTAGTTATATTTCCTATTCTGTTTAATTTTGAAACAACACAAAAAAACATTTACAAAAAAGGATACTAATTTGCATCAACTTGGCATCCCGTGAGGTCATCGTGAGCCTTTTGACGAGCTGGTTGCTTCGTGGACGTCGGTGTGCTCCTCGTGATGTAAGTATGTAACATAATCATCTCTATCAAATATGGACACAAAGTTTCGGCCACAATATGAAAATGTTTATTTCAATCTGAATTCATCATAATTACTGTATTTTATAACACTAAATAATTTTGAAGAAAGGGTATCAAACCATGTTTTCTTTTACTATAAGGATTCCCGTTTATTTTGGATTTAGTTTCCATATAGTTTGTATTTATGACTATATTACGAAAAAAAACATAGAAATTGAACTTTTGAAGCAATTATCTGCTAAAAACACTATTATGTTTTAATTAATATCAATTAAAATTGATTGTGATGTCAAGGTTATCTAGAACGTTTGAAACATGTGATGGACGGATAAAGTCGTTTTTTGTGTGTTAACTAGTAACATCACACATTTCAGTTCGACATAATTGAAGAATGGTTATCCAATAAAAATAACAATAATTTACCAAATTAATTATTTTAAAGGAATGAAAAAATTCATTCTTATGATTAGTTGTTCTTTCTAAATTTAATTTATATAACAAGATAAAGAATTTCTAAGTTCAAAGATGGTGAAATTAGTTAGATCAAAGTTGCGAGCATATTGCATTTTTTTGCTTTTAGATGGTGAAAGGAAGGTAAATGAGAAAAAGAAAAAACAAAGAGAGATTAATAAATTTTATATTCGATTACATTTTTAATGAGAGAAAATATATCTATTTGATAAAAAAAGAAAAAAAAATAGGAGTGATAATTTTTAGTTAGTATGAAAAAAGAAGTTAATTTTTAATCTTTTCTTCAATTTTTTATTCAAACATGATAATTTTTACATCCCTTCATTACTCTCATTTTTCTTCAATCCTAACACATTCTAAGAATTCATTTTTATTTCATTTTCAAATTGAAGTGTAAAAGAAAGAAAATAAATGTTTAAAATATATTTATAATTTTAATTATATATAATTGAATATATATTAAAAAAATATTTAACAAAAATATATTTTTTTCATTTAGTTATACGTTCAAATAAAGTTAATTCTTTCACATTTATTCTCTTCCATTTCTTATACCTACTTTCTTTTCTCTCCATTACATTCCTTTTATTTTAATGATTATTGAACCGAACATACCCTTAATAATTTATGGTGGTGTACAAAGTCAGACCCCTTTTTTATGGGGATTTACCCATAAGGGAGATGCACAGAGGAAGAGAACGAACTTAAAATTATTACCTTAAAGCTTTTATAATTATTGGTATCATCTTTTTTCGGTGACAATTCATTCGACACTTGATTAATTTTATATTTGGGTGTAAGCCGAACGAAAATATGATAATTTTAAAAATTGAATATGCTACTATTAGCTCCCATCGATCAATGGACAATCACGTTATCCAACCCATTAGAAAAAAAAGATCAAAAGTGGTCATATATCATAAAGTTTGCGACAGATATTCTTTTTTCTCCACACATTTTTACCAAAAAAGAAATCGTAATAAGATACCAACAATTCTCTATCACGTTTTTTATGCGCCCAGGATACACAGTTCGTTTCCTTTCAAAATAAAATAAGTTCTGTTGATGTCCTTTCGAGTCTTCAAAACATAAAAAAAAACAGGGTTATATAAATGTAAACTTGTGCATTTATGTAAACACTTATCATTTTCCATTTTTAGTTTTCATGTATCAAGTGATATTTTCCCTTTGTATTTTTTTTATTCAAAAGAGAGTTGATCAATAACAGATTTCTAGATTGCCTCTAGATTAAGATGATGTGGCTTTTTGTGTGTAATTTGTACAATATAATATTCGACATTCTCGTATTTATTTCACAAAAACCCTCGGATAAAAAAATTGAGATATGTGGCGTCGATCCAAAATCCCTAAAGTTATTTTAATTCATTTCGTTTCCAACTTCAAGAACTATGAAATAGTAGAAATTGTAAAATGATGATTTTTTTTTCAAAATAAAAAATAAAAATAAAAAACCATATGATAAGATTTTTTATTTAAAAATATCTTCTCCCCGAAATAAGCCGCCCACTTAATATTTCAAGGCCCGGTAAATAAAGCAGTCTAATGGAGGCCCATAGGCCGGATTCAGACCATCACATCCTTCAGAAGAAAATAAGCAAACATATGGTGTTCTATTTTTCCCTGTTTTAGGGTTGGAGTTGGTGCGAAGAGTCGAACAGAGATCACAGCAGATCTGTGAACATGGCGGACGAGGCTAACAGATCGGTAAAGTTACACTTTCAATTCGTGCTACACGCAATGATTTATAAGAGTGTTCTTTTTTTTTTTTTGCTTTGTATATTCATTCTACCTTCTCTCTTTTCCAGTTGATAATTACAGTGATCTATGTTTGATTTGTGCACAGGCTTTTGTGGAGCTCCAGGCACGTATGATCGAGGTCGCAGGAAAGCTGAAGCAGGTTGATTGTTAACCTTTTGAGCTTTGTGATCTCATTTCAGCATGTCGCTACTGGCGTTTACATTTCTGAGTTCATTTGTAAATTTGGATTCCATGCCTCAATTCCTATGATTTGGGAAGAAATTTAGAGTTCATTGGATTTATGACATTTCATGAATCCATTCTTGGTATATATGTAGATCAAAACCCACTTAATTTGACTATCAAAGTAGTGTCTGTAAGAGCATGATGGGGGCTGAGTGCGGTCCATAATATTTCCCATTGGTAGAACTCAAAACATGCCACTTACCACTTGCAGAGTGGTTAGTGCCAGCAATTTATGTGAGCACCCTGCTGCAGCTCTTCATAACTTTGTTGGAACGATAATATGTAACAATTCATTTATATTCCCGAGGATAACAAGAAGCAACATTGTTGTCCTCCAAGCACAAAGGTGAATTATAGGAAGCTTCACCATGTCTTTTAGTCAAGGATGGTATTTTTTAACCAATTAATCTTACAAGCCCCATAAGAACTGGTCAGCCAGTCTTACTGGACAGATCTGTGTGTTCTGTTTTATAAGTAACTGATTTTGTTATCTTACAGTCAAAAGTGTGTCCTTTTGTAAAGTGTATGGTTCTCAGGTTATTTTTTTCGGGTTTTATTATCTAATTAGTGGATTCATTGATCGATAATATGCAAACAGATTTTTTCTTCTTTTTGGTGTGAACAGAAGAAAAGAAACTCACTTAGTGTTTCCCTGTGTGGTTTAGATACAAGTAGTTTGTATGTTTTTGTTGTCTCACTGTGTGAAAGCAGCCAGCAAAAGATAGAATTGATTCACTACGATGTCAAGTTCTTTTGCTTTAACATATTGAAAGTGATAGCTACAATCTGGGGATCCTAATTGTGTCAGTTAAGGAATGTGCTGCTAAAATTTTGATAATCTGATTCTGTGTTCCTCCTATCAGGTACAAAATCAGATGCAGGTGAAAGAAACCGACAAGAAGCGAACTTACCTTACAATGGAGGAACTCCATCAGCTGCCTGATGCTGCTAACACCTACAAGGCTGTTGGTATGAACAAATTGCTTGTTTCATTATCCTCCAAAATAATGCATAATGCTGCTAACACCTACAAGGCTGTTGGTATGAGCAAATCATTTGTTTCATTATCCTCCAAAATAATGCATGGATGCTGCCTTTTTTTTCATATTCCATTATGAAAGAAGCTTTAATTTCTCGTACTACCTGTTGATTGCATCGATCAATCATCATTTCGTATTACCTATAGATTTCGCCAATCATGTATTGCAGACCCGTTGACTTCATCAATCATGATTGACAGTTTGTGTCACTTTTATTTGTGAATCTACATTTCAGTATGTGATCTATGGCTTTAGTCCCAGTAAGGATATTGTAATGTTGATGGGGTATGTGGATCATCCTGTTAAAGAACTTGCCATTGAGTAACAACAGTAGTGTTTGTTCTTTACGAATTTTATTCAACTACAACTATTTGTGGTGACTTGTGACCATTATGTAAAAAGGGCAAAAATCTTTGCGTAATTATGTCTTTGGGTATGATCAGTTTATTACTAGTATCATACTTAAATGTCACATTGTATGGAATATCACTTACTATCTAGGACATGTTCTAGCAAAAAATAAGCAAAAGACTGGGAATATGTTGATCTACCCAGAATTAGTGTTACATAGAGTTTTTTGCACTTAGGAATGAAATCTTTCTTTGTCCATAATGAGAAATATTGGTTTAATTTTTTTATTATAAGTTGGCAATTGAAAACGGGCTTGAATAATGGAAACCAGTAATTTTGTTGCCAAACCATGCCAAGAAAGAATTACTAGACTTAAAATAGCTTGATAACCGTTGCAGGAAAGTTGCGTGTATGCATGTGTTGATGTCATTTTTCATTGTTATCTTGCAGGAAAAGTGTGAGTGCTCAAGTCCCTAAAGGCTCTATAGACCAAAGTGCCATTAGTTCCTTGTAATCAAATGAAAGCAGCATACATCTTATAATGCTCGTTACTTTAATGGTGGCCAGGTTCATGTTGGAGCCAAAATCAGCTCTACTAAAAGAGCACGAACAGAAATTTAAGGATAGCGAGAGTGCAATATCTTCTTTGCAGGTCTATTATTTCCATTTTTTTCTCTTCTTCCTGAAAGATTTCAATGAATTAAGCTAGTTATTGATTTTTATACACAGAGTTCCAAAGAGTACCTTGAAAAGCAGCAGACTGAAGTGGAGAACAACATCAGAGAACTCCTCCAGCAAGATCCTGGCCTGGCTCAGCAGATTATGTCAATGTCAATGGTGTAATATTAGTCTCAAATTCCATCGACGTGTTCAAACTATTTTGTTAATGTAGTTCTTTTTTGTAATGAAACAAATTCACCTCAAACTATTTTGATAACGTGTTCAAATTCATATGCTTTTGAATTGAAGATTCGGAGTAATACATTGATGAACAAATTTAGAGCTGTTTAAAATCTTTGGTGAGCTTTGTAAAGAAATTACTCCCAAAGCTAAGCATATTGTGAATGGTTCCAGATTATGTTTTCTCCATCCTTCATATTCTCAATTTAGTTTTAGGAGTTACTTATTCCCATTTTCACCTTATTCTTTAATGGATTTTTGTTTGTTTTCAAGAGATGTTGAATGGAAGAAATTGTGGTAGGCTGAGTGACTTCAAGATAAAGCCAACTCAAGAATGGTAAGCATCACGAAAGCACGCAGGAAGCGAAACTTAATTCGTGCTGACGGGTGACGGCCGTGGCAAATCCAAGTTCATTGTTAAAAGTACGATGCGGATTAAGTTAAGATCTCGAGTAGGAACCAAAAAAACGCTGTCGAGCAAGACATCAATCGGGGACTTGACAACCAATTCACAGCCATTAAATAAGATTTTGAATTCTATTGTGCAAATTTTTTTATTGGGAACTCACTCATATGTGTGCAATAAAGAGAAGTTAACACTTTTCTTCGATAGAAATTTAAGTAGATACTATTCTTTTTTGGATCAATTAAGTTCCTACAATTTTAATCAACCATGATACGCCGATGCAGCAGTAAGATCGATTGCCAGCTGCCAGAGCAACCTCAGCCATCCGCACGAAGTGCCTTTTTTTTTTTCTAATTGTAGTTTGCGGCATGAACCGTATCTGTGTCCATAGGATAACTGAAAATTAGTAGTTTCGAGTTCGAATTTCAAAGGTTCTTAATTTGATCAGTGTTTACTGTTTCGCTCACGTTTGAAATTAAGGTGCCAATACTTTTATATACGGATGGGTTTAGATCGAAAATTTTTTTTTGCAGCCCTGATATCAGCTTCCTTTGTTGTGAACCCAACAGCAACGCAATGCAATTGAAGCCAGATATAATTCTCCAGACACGAAATGAAGCCTACGAGTACGAGATCGGGGTTTGAAATGAAAGCTACAAAAGTAGAGTAACATGTGATCCGCCGTCCTCATGGTCAGAGGAGACGTTCAAAGTTCAAACATCCACAGCGCAAAAACAGGGAACACAATGACATCACAACCCTCAATTCCAGGAATATGAATGAATGTGGAAAGGAAAACAATCATAGCGCTCCATTCTCAGAATAAGTTTAGGTAAAAAACTAGAATTTATGGAGAAAACAGAATAATTTCGTTATTATAATTGATATTTTAAAAGTCATTAGCGACTAATCTAATAATGTAAAAGCTTGAATTTCTCGCAAGCATTATCATTCCGGAATTTCAATTTGCTGAGAAATTAAACTAATCAATTAATGAGTGTGCTAATTTATTTTAGCCATCAAAATTTTATGATCCATTATTAAAATTATGAATCATGTTAATATATTTTTCTATATATAGTTTTAATAATATATTATAATCGTGAACATAAAATTTGATAGTTAAAAATTTATTTGATACCACGTCAGCATGACATTTTTATTTTTTCCTAATAAATAACTCTTTTGAAATAATATATGATTATGTTAAAATGGATTCCTTTTCTATTGTGAAACATTTTCTCTAATTGTTGTAAGTCAAATAAGAATTTATGTCCCCAGTACATTGATTCTTTTTTCTAGTCAAATAAGGAAAAAAATGAGAAGTATCATTTTGTAAATCTTCAGACAAATGGAGTTGATAATCTGTCCATTTTGATCTCAAACGCGATACGTAATTAAACAGTGAGGATTGCTTCATGCAACGTAATTATAAAAAGATAACCTTTGCTTTATCCCTGTTTTCACTCCAATTGATCCCAAAAGGTCAGCACTTTTGCTTGTCTTCTTTTTAATAGTCCCTCTAGACAGACATTCCAAATAATCTAAGCAAAAGAATTGCTCGACGCCATGCAAAATCTTTATTCTAAAGAAAACAAAAACGTAATGTACCAATCATTTCACAGCTCTCTATATAATTACCACAAAAGATCCCATAGAAAGCAAACATTAATCATCTCTCTCTTCGTTTTGTTCATCGTTCATAGATTTAAACACGAATAGGAAACCAATGGCTTCACCCTCGTGCATCATACTGCTATTACTGGCCCTGGCCATCAACTCCTCTGCCAACTTTTGCATGGCCGCCACTTCCACTGGCAACTCGACCAAGCCGAGTCCTGCTGAAGTCAGATCCCAGTTCGTCGAGACCCACAACGCCGCGAGGCGGGTGGTCGGCGTGCCGCCGCTCTCGTGGGATGCGAAGCTCGCCAAGTACGCCAAGGCCTACGCCAATGAGCGGCGCGGCGACTGCCGGCTGGTGCACTCGCCCGGTTACGCCTACGGGGAGAACATATTCTGGGGCCAAGGGCGGAGGTGGAGCGTGCCGGACGCCGTGCAGAAGTGGATCGACGAGAAGCAGTGGTACAACTATGATAACAACTCCTGCTCGGCGGCGGAGTGCAGCCATTACACCCAGGTGGTGTGGCGCAACACTCAGCTGATCGGGTGCGCCAAGATCATATGCAACAGTGGCGACACGTTCATCGTCTGCGAGTACCACCCACCAGGAAACTACGTAAACTCGCGCCCTTATTGATGCAAGTTCTCATCTTATGCCAACATGTTGTGTGCATTACTACAAAAACAGAATAATTGACTACTGAATTCAGCAGCCAGATTGCAAATAAGACATCTATATGTAAATTATCATACTTGATTCAATAATAGTGTGCTGTACCTTGTGTTATGAATTCATAATAAGGAAGAAAAGACATGTCAGTTACTGTCTGATGAGAAGGCTGCTTACATGATTCAAGGTTACACAGCATTCTTGAAAGAATCATAATTCATTATTCATGATTCGCCAACCTCAATTTATGATCACAAAATACAAATATAATAGTGAGTCTATCAATAGAGAATATTGATGACGAATAACACAATTTAAGGTTGAAATTAAAAAAAAAATGGTTAACCGTGTGATGATACTAACAATGGCCCGGCATACAAGAAGGGCGGGAACAAAGAAACAGATATGAATTGGAAAAAAAATGACAGCCTTTCAGAAGAAATGGATTCTGTATGAGCATCAGATTGGAACACTATTGTGAAAATTAACTGCTGCCTTTTTGTTTGACAGTAATCTTGTCCCCTAAACTGAGGGCAATTCCTTGTGTTTTGCTCCTTATCCTAATGTAACCGCTCAGCTTACCATCAGTCTGCTTCTCAACACTAACATTGACCAAAGCATCTTCTCCGAATACACTCTTAGCATACAAATTGGCTGCAAGAAATCCACACTCCCCTTCCAGAGCAGAGCTGAAAGCAACAGGGTCACAAGATGGAAATACAAAAATATAGATGATTAATATGAAAAATTATCTAGTAAACTATGAGCTAATGACAATAGATTACAAGTTTCATAACTTACAGAGGTGTGAGGCACTTCATATTTGTAGACTTGATTATGTGATCCAGGAATTCCTTTTCATTCTGTATTATAGTGTTCACTGCAACCTGAAATAAATAAATCGGGACGGAGTTTATTGACAATCAATCATGCAATTACAGAATAACTATTTTGTTAACAAGAATAAGGAACAAAAACTGCAAAGTATCATCATAAGAAAATGAAAAGTAGATGGCACAACGGATTGACATATTTCTTTTCTTTTCTTTTGTAAGAAATAGTGATAACTGGATTCAAATAGATAAATAAATAAGAAGCACTATATAGTTGCAATTATAACTGACATATTAATAAATACAACAACTTATAACATACACACTAATAGAACAATTTCCTGTACAAGGAAATAAAGAAGTGTACTGTGTACATATGTTACATGGCGGGATAAATTTTCCAAGGGGGAATCAATTCTCCACTTCTTGGTTCATATACTAGGGAACTAATTTCTGCAAGTTTATCTTAAAATGCACCTAAGTTCGTGTAGCAAAGATGCTCTATACTCCTGAAAAAGAAGATGCTCTATACTTATTTTGGTAAAATAGGGCATATGTTGAACTTCCAAAAAAGAATCTTATGTGATTATCATTGCACTGGATATCATATAATATTCTTTGTGATTCTTTTTGCGGAGGTTTTGTGATATTTAGCATAACTGATAAATGTTCTTCTATAAACATAATTGATATGTGTATGCTGTATGATATTAAGTACCACGATAAGAACTAGAAATGATCAATAATACATGCTACACACTAATTCGTTAATAGTGGCGTAATTACAAAGGAAAATAAAGAACAAACAAAGTTACCTTGTTTTCCCACTCGAATTCTGCCCACATGTTTCTAAATGTTACATCAGCACATGTACCAGGAGATATATAATCCATGATGTCAATGTGGAGGTCGTTGAGTACAATAACAGTTCTCTCATGCACATTTGAAGTCTCATAGACAATATTCCCAAAAATGACTCCAGTTTCTGTTGAAGAAACCTTGATATTTGCACGAATTTGCTTGCTCGACTCAGGAGCTAGAGTATAGTTCTGTGGGCGATCTACAAGTTTGAGGTCTCCCATTGTTGCCAATTCCAAGCATAGGTTCTGAAGAGTTTCCTTGGTTCGGTTAATCACAGTAACATCAAGGACAACATCATAGTGATTAACTGTTACATATGCTTCAGCATATACAGGATCGCTAAACCCTGTCAGTTGAAGAATGCGATTCAACTTATTTGCATTGTCAGCATCCTTTGTGAACTCTCCAGTTGCACGTTTCAGATCATCTTGAACCTCATCCTCCAACTCAAGCTGGCTCATACCCTGCAAACAAAAGTAGAAAATACAACTAAAAATGAAACACATCATGATAGTGGTGGTTCCAGAAAAAAAAATGACGAAACAAAACTTACTCTAGCAAGTAACAATTAATCAAAACTAGTAAGAGGGATTGTTATACACAGAGAAAATTGTTAGCATGAAAAGAAACACAATTAAGATGAGAGCAATTTAAAGGTCATCCAAGTTAGAAAAAATAAGTAAAATGATTAAGGTCTCTGAATGAACATATTCATTTGTTATGTTTTATTGCAATGTCCTTTGCTAGTTTTGAAGTCATATTTGCAGTTCAGCATCTCTCCAACATAAAATATACAACAAGAAATTGCAATTTATGTAGGAAGTTCAGAGAAATAAAAAAATACTATCATAGAATTTTCCAGACCCAATTGATCTCGATTCTACAGAGACCTAAAATAGAAAAGACTTTTACCTCTAAAACTAACAAGAACCAACAACATAAAATCTCCTTTAGTGACCTATGTAAAGCAAGAAAATGTTCATTCTACTTTAATAATAAAAAGAAAGGTGTTCACTTGACTTCTAATTAGCTCCTTTTGAACGAAATGCCGACTACATGCAACTAATTTCATGTATGTTCTCAGTGGAGATTCAACTTCCATTGGTATCCAAAGTCAACAAAAAGGTAATGCTTAGAAAGAATCTTCATTTTCACAAAATTATAACACATTCTACATTCTAATCCTTCTTTGTTAGTATGCAAGGTAAATTATGACATCAGTTCCAAATCTTCAGAAGAGCTTGATTGTGTGCAGATATTCTTCATCAAAGCTACTAAAATTGATATGTTCACGAGAATTCTGGTTAGATATTGATTCGAGAAGGAATTTTAGCCATATATTCCTTCATTGATTTTGATTAATATATCATCACTCTCAGTTATCACAAAAAAAACATCACTAGATAATTTGAAGTTATATTGACTATACTATAAGGAATTGAAAGATAATTAACAAAAAAAAACTGTAGAAATGATGCTTCTGTCATCAGCTATAATGCTCGTTTAGAGATCTAAGGAGGTTACTTTATCAGATTTAATAAGCTATTGTTAGGTGCAATAAGAGAATGAAGATCTTTTCAACAAAAAAGTGAATATATGGCTGGATCTTGTAGGTTGTGTAACATATAAAAAGAAAAACAATGCTATCAAAATAAAATTTATATTTATATACATAATGTTTATCTCAGGATTGAATAATACCATCAATGTAAAAAGACTGATAATATTACCTTCCTACTCTTCAAATGATAGAAATCTATAAGATCATCAGGTTGTGCACTAGATATTTGTGCTTTTGCTTTGATCTCTTCATTTTCTTGGAATTGCTTCTCGGCAAGCATCTTTGCAAAGCTCTGGCGACAAGAATGAAGCCATATCTTTCTCATCTCATCGCCAGTGTTGCAAAGTAATCTTATGCAGAGAAGAGTTCTGTCATAAGAATCATTATCGATAGGCTGGGGAAGAAATGATGACTGTCCAAACTGCAGCATGGAAACCAAGATCAACAAAACTCCAGTGCATGCCTTGTTTGCTTCAGCCTTTGATGGTTGCACCTCCTCCAATCTCAGAACCAATTTGGTCAATGTCGTAGCAACAACAGCTCCTAAAAAGAAGTCACCAGAAAGAATTAAAGACCTCAGGTTTCCAAGTGAAGCCAAGGATCCAGAAAGAACTGCTGGGGCAGAAATGGCAGTTTCTGAGGCAGCACTCTGCGTGGCATATGTTCCATCAGCCAGAACCACTGGCCTTCTTGAAGACACAGTGGCGGAAGAGTTAACTGGCTGGATCTGCCTCGAAGAATCGATTGCTGCCTCACCCTCATCTGCGGATGCAGTATAGAAGGGGAGATCACCAAGACATTGCTTAATTGTAGCTATTCCACTCTCCACTTCTGAAAGCGAAAGGCAATACTCGCCAATAATCCAAAGAGCACAGGAGCAGACTCTTGTGGCACGAATCTGATAGAATGTGTCCAGCAGTCGCGTGATGATGGAGATCCTGAGCTTTGGGTTGGTTTCAACGATCTCCCTCACGAAAAGGATCACATCAACAGCGGAAGCCACATTGCTGTCACCAAGGAAATCCATTAACAAATGAACAACGGTGCTCGCAACTTCGGGGAACTTGACAGCGCAAGTATGGATGGCCTGCACCAGCATCTGCCGGTAGTCCCCATTCTTCTCGAGTTCGCCGCTCTGTGTCTTGACGACCTCCTTCTTAAGGGTGAGAACCACCTCGTCTATGTTCCTCGGTGTGATCAGTTCGAGGGCAATGTCCAGCGTCTTGCGCCGGATGTCAAGGTTCGGGCTGGAGAGCGCTCTCAGCACGTCCATTACCAACTCCACCATGACCTCGCGATGCGCGGACATGAGCTCGTTGAGGCGATCGAGCACGATGAGCTTCACATTGTTGTCGCTCTGAGAGAGGAGGAGCTGGCAGTAGGTGCCCGCAGCCTTGCGAATAGCAGAGGGTGCGGAGGACAGTGATACGACAGTGCCGGCGCACTCGTAGACCACGGCGGCCGAGGGGGCGTCGAGGAGCGCAACGATGATTTTGATGTACTTGCCCTTCTCAGAGGGGCTGGTTCGGCAAACCTTGCGGATGAGGTCGAGCGCGGCCATCTGGAGCAGGTCTCCCCATTCGAGCACCTGGTCGGCGTGAGAAAGGAGGTACCTGACGGCGTGGTCCTGGGCACAGGCTGAGAGCATGAGGAACGCGTTGCGCCGGGCGGATAGATCCTGCTCGGAGGCGAGAGTCTTCTCGACGAGCTCCGGCGCGTCCGGTAGCAGCTGCTCGCCGGCGCCCTGCGGCAGGCGGTAGATGGCCGAGATCGCGAGGAGGGCGTGGCGGCGGACGAACGGGTGCCGGTGCTCGAGATTGGCCAGGACGGAAGGGACGAGCGGCTCGAGGATCTCCGGCTCCGAGATGCGGTAGAGGAATCGGAGAGTGACTCCGCGGATGTACTCATTGGGGTGCTGCAGGTTGTTGCGTAGGTTCTGGCAGATGAGGATCATCTCCGGCAGCGCGCGGCCAGTGCGGGCGTCGGTCTTCTCGATGGTCTCGAGGTACAGGAGCAGCAGCTTCTGCACGGCGTGGTCTTCAGACGGAAGCACGTAGCGGACAATGGTGATGAAGATCTGCGGCAGCGTCTCGCCGTTGAGAAGCAGCATGATGGCCCGCTTGAGCGCGTCGGCCTTCGCCTCGGCGTCGCTGCCTTCCAGCGCCTCCTTGATCTCGTTCGCCATTGCCGGAGAGCCCTTGTCGAAGTGGACCAGAAGAGTGCACGACTTCTCCATCTCAGCTCGATCGCCGGAGCAGTTCGGCTGCGGTGATCTGGGAGGATGAGGGCACCGAGGCGGAGGAGGGGACTGAGATCTGGGCGTGCAGGGAGTTGATACGAAGGACGCCGGGCGCCGTGGGATCCGATGGGAGTTCAGGGAGACGCCCCGGAACGTGGTGACGAGACACCGCTGGGCGTTTGAGGGATGAGACGACGACGGAGACGACGAGTCGCTCGAACGCTGCGTCGCGTGGCGGTTGGACAGGGATGGATATTGGATTCGGATGCGCGCGTCAGTTTCTTTTGACAACTCGCCAAGTCCCATAACTATTTGACTGGGTTGGGTTAAAAGTATGAACATGGGCCGCCTTCTTGGTCCAACAAAGTGGTGGTGCTTGTTAGGAATGAAAGCTCGCGTCAAAAATATTTTCTGTTTGGTGCAAGAATAAAATGATAGGAATTAGAAGGAATATTTCTTTTTTATTCTTGTGAAAAGAATAAAGGTGAACTATTCTTATAGGTATTATTCTTATATGTGTTTGGGTGATTCATTAGTATTCTAATGAATAAACTAAATAATATTTGATTGAAAAAAATAAGATAAAAATAAAATAATAAAATTAATATGATTAAATTGTAATTTCATATTTATTTAAATTATTAATTGTCAAATTTAATAAAATAACTATAAAAAATTGTGATAACTACTGAGTTGAATAAATAAACTATTTTAAAATAATGAAAAAAAAATTAATGCTAATGATACAAATAAATATATATCCTAATAACGTACAATTAGGTTACTTATTTATTTTAATAAAATTTTAGCTACTAAATTATGATAATAAAATGACTAATTAAGTAATTAAGTAATATTTGCAATCACTATTAACATTTTAAATATTATTATATATTTTAATGGCATATTAATACCCACTAATTATGATAATAAAATGACTAATTCATACTTAAAGTTGTATACTTAATAAATATTTACATATTCATATGTTATTATTATTTATGTATAATGTTATCGGTTTGTGCACAACTTAATAACTTTCAAAGACTAATAAATAATAACTAATCAAAATAATTATTAATATAATATATAACAAAATAGTTAAAAAAATTAAAATTGTTGAACAAGATTCTTGTTCTTATCATTGGCAAAAACAATAATATTCTTAATACGAGAACAAAATGGGTGGTTTTGAAGAAATCAAGGTGGTTTTTAAACTTTAAAAAAAATGATGAGAATAATTTGTTCTTAGCCAAATTTAAAGGTGTTTGGATGGAAAAGGCAATTATTCTTCCCTTATTCCCATACCAAACAGGCCCTTTGGGATTGGAGTAAACAACTACTCTTATTCATTTAAAAAGGTTTCAAATTCTAATATCTCTATTTATAAATTATTTGAGTCAAAATTTAAAAAAATTATGGTGAGAACAAAAAAAACTCGGGTGTAAAATATGCTCGTCAATTTTCTTTTGTTTTTTTTTTCAATGTAAAAAAACATATATCAATTTTTGGGACCCTAATTTTATATTTGTGATGATAATATTAAATAGTACTATATCTTATAAGCCGACAAAAATACCATAATATGGGTAAGATATTAACATGATAATCTTATGGAAGATCTTAATTTAAGTCGTTCAATATATTTTTCTTACAAATTTATCAAATTATGGTTTACTAAAGTAAAAAAAATGGAATGCAAAAAAATATTATAATATATATTATTTGTATTAAAATATATTATTTTATTAATTTATAGAATTTTATGATTTTCGATCTGTATAAGACCTCAATCTTTACAACATTGCAAAGAACTATTAATATAGTAAAGGTAAAAAAATTTAAGATTAAATATTATATTTTGATGGTAAACTAGTATTGATGCTTTTTAGATTACATTTTTCTTACTTTATCCATGTTATGGTAAGAAATTATGATATAGCTTATTCCATGATATTTTTCCTACACGATACTCAACATTAAAGTGTTATTTTATGTTCGTGCTTAGGAAAATTATATGATTAACAAGAACAAAAAAACTGTATGAATAGTAAGACTCATATAAAAGAACAGTACTCATGTCGTTACCAACTTGTGTTGTGTATTTTTTTTTACTTAGAATTATTACTATAATCTTATGTTATACAACATGCCCAATTGTAATAAGCAGTTACTCAGTTTCAATTGTGACTATACTACTATTTTAAAGGTCGCTTCATTGGTATTTCATATAATTAATATGATAATGCTACACGAAAAAAAATAAAGATAAAAAACATACAGAAAAGAAAAATAAAATAAAAAAATGCATTTTAATGGGCAAACTAGCTTTACCGATTAACATGACCGTGAATAAAAGTTAGATGATCGTCTTATTATAAAATAAAATTGAGTAACACGATGAAAGTTAGGTGTAAATTGGTGACTGAATTGTCGTCGAAAAATACCACTTTATCTATCAATATTTGTTGATTCAATTAGATATATGAATTGTGTAATCGTTAATTTTGTTAAAATTTATTTTTTGCGCTTCCGCCCAATAGTTTTGGATATCGATTAATTTAGAGCGAAAAAAATTAATAATTAAAAATTATTGAGATTAAAAGATAAATTCAGTCTCAGGTTCGATTCAAAGAGTCATCAACTTAACTAAGTTTATTTTCGTCGCGTCCATTCGAATATCGAATTAGTCGAAAGCTAATAATTATTAATAAGGTGAAATTCTACCCTCGACGAAAAAAAGATAAATAATTATTATCCATTTTCACGCTCTCATGTTGTAAAAACAATTCATTGGAGTCGAGCTTTCCTCTGTAATATCCCAACTAAAATTCCGCGGAGTTGGGCAATGTGCTTATGATGATCAAAATTCCTGGGATCTATCAAAGAGATCTTCCTAGCCCTCGTGAGACATCTCACAAAACTTCATAAAATTTGCTCTCAAGCTCCATATGTCTGTCCCCCGGATCCGTGTTCTCTTTCCACTGATTGGTCGCAAGTCAGACAATCCTATCTCCTTCCGTCACAACAACAACAACAATAACAAAGCCTTATCCCACTAGGTGGGGTCGGCTACATGGATCATACGACGCCATTGCGCTCGTTGATCTATGTTCATGAGATTCGACGAGGTTTTACGTTGGCTGTCGAGGCCTAACACAACCCTCCTCCTTTATCCGGGCTTGGGACCGGCTATAAACATAGGCGGAGTTATCTCCTTCCGTCACAATGTATATAAATATATATTATTTATATTCGAATCAATTTGATGAAAAAATATTTTTATCGCATTTTAATAATTTTAAAAATCGATGAGTCTAACTTGAAAATAAAATTATACACAATTTAATCGAAAGCAAAAAAATGAAGAAAAAGAACACCATATTAATTGAATTGAATGTACTAAATTTGCAACCTTTCCTGGTAAGGACTTTTTGAGTTCGTGTAGAACTTTACAGTTGGAATGACCTCTTTTTATCTCTACTATCATCTACTGAAATTTATGAACCAAAGCGGATCATCTGGACTTGGCAACACATATTATATATCTGCATATGCACCGTTCCATAAATCTCGTTCTGACAGCCCACATTGCTTTGTCTATCAGTTTCCAGAGGTTGTGCGAGAGGGGAGGAGGAGGGCTCCATGCATCCATCATCACATCGCCTACATATGGAGTGCACTGCACTGCATTGTTTAGATTACAAAGAGAGATATTACAGGAGAGAGAGAGAGAGAGAGAGAGAGAGAGAGATGAATGCACAATTTTCACCTCCAAAACAGAAACATCTTCCTACATTTAGCATCCAAGTGCTTTTATTGCCGGTAAAAGTAGTTTATTGTGTAGAGCAAGTGGTAATAGTAACAAGTGGCAGTGTAGTGTGTCTTCCTCGAGGTCTCCCTTTCTTATATTATTATTATTATTGTATCAATGCAATGCAATTATATAAACGTGAGGTTGTCGGCAAGCAAAGCAACGCCTCTGCTACTCGCAGTCCACTGCTTCCAAGCGTCCCGCCGCTGGTCGCACTCCCATTCGGGTCTCCTCTTTAAGATCCTCCCCTTCCGTGGATCACAAAACTCCTGCGCGAGCTCGAGCTCGAGCTCTCGCTTTCGCCGGATCACAGCGGAATGCTCACCTTCCTCCATCTCTGAGACCGCCCTCCGCTTTTTCGGGTCGGTCGCTCGAGCTCGCCTCTTGTGCGCATTCCGCCCGCTGTCCCCCGCAGTCCGAAGCAAAAGATCTCCGTCTCGCGCGCCACTCTTCTCTGTTTCGGTTCGCTTTGCTCTGTGTTTCTTTGTCGGCCGGCAGCGGGTGGGAGATGGCAGTGGACGCCCGGCAGGTGCTGGCCGGATTCCTGACGATTTCCATGTTCGCGATGCTGGGGAACATGGTCAAGAGAGATCACTTCGACACGGTCGAGGTTCGTATTGTTTTTTTGATGTGTCAGCTTTTCTTGTTTTTTTTTTCCTTTTTATTTTCGTGTAGTTCTGCTGTCCAACTGGATCTTGTTACTATACTGCTTCCTTTGATCCTTGCATGTTGCTTGTTAGTTGTCCCTTATCAGATTTAGTGTTGAAAACATTTGATCTATGAACTTGCTGTTTACTGACTTAACTGAGGATAGTTATACTTGTGCTCGGGCAATAATTCATAGCTGAGATTTATGAACTTAGTTAGCTTTAGTCCTTTCTTTCCCAAGTTGGGATTTGATCACTTATGATCTGCTTTTTGTCTAAATACTTGGAACGTTGAACCATTCAGTTCCAGTAGCTGGAAGGGCATCATTGACTATTTCTTCTTTGTTTTCTTTTAAATAGAGAAATAGAGGTTCAGATTGATCCCTACTGATAATGACAATGCAGGGTTTTAGTTCATCCTCTACAATCTATTCCATGCTTTTTATTATTATTCATCCACATACTATAGTGAATTGCTTATCTATGGTATCTACACAGTAGAAAATCAGAATTGTGTCACAGGCTAGTAGCCATGGATTCAATTCTTGAAGTCACTAATTTAGTTCTTGAAGTAAATAGTTGATGACTCCAATTTTCTCTGAATTTTTCAGTCTGTTTACCTCTCTGCTCAATATTAGTAAGGTAAATATAGCCTTAAACATCGACGGGTCTAGACCGAAATAAAAACTGCCTCTAGATAATTTTGTTTGGTCGATGGCGTGAAGAAGAAGCCACAATCGATTGAACTTGTATCGATTGCCCCAATGCATGTATACTATAATTGGTATCTTTAGTGCTAATAGATATACGTGTTAGATGAATAATGTAAACCCTGCATTTTTTCCCTGTAGCACTTATTAATATTCCTCAGTAATACTTTTAAGATAAGCATTGCATCTTTGTTTCAAACAAGTAGTTGACTTTTGGATATTCTTGATGCAATGAATTCTCCATTCTACTTGTGGTGTTTGCCATTATAAGATCTATGTGTTCAGCTAAAAATATCCATACTAATATCTCCATAAAAATAGGAAGCTGAATAAGCATTGGTCGATAAAAGCAAGAGATACATAGATTATCTTCAAGTTCATGCAAAAAGGAAAGGAACCCGGTTTTTGTAGATATTTACATTATGAATATTTATTAATTATTTTAGTTTGTATAATTGCATGATTGCTTTTGTAAAATTATGAAATCCTGCTCTGTGTCTGCACATTTTCACAAAATTAGAAATCATGTTCGTTGGCTGCTCATTCAAAACTAACTCTAACTCCAGTATTCATTATTGCTAATCATGCACCATCACTTTGTATGTATACAGATAAAGGTTCACGAAGTAACAAATGTGCAATTTGACGTTCTAAAGATTGAAGAGAAAGCTATTCCTCAGGTGTCATCCAAGGTAAGGAATGAGCCCTGGAAAGAGGATGACCAAGAGCTTAAGCCTTGCTGGACAAAGTCCGCTTCAGGTAAGTAAAAGAGTAAGGAAATTCTAAGAACATTTGTTTGATTTGATCATCATTGAAGAAAAAACTTAAAATTTTCACCTGATTGACCTTGATATCCAGGAATGATAAAACAGAGCAAAGGTTTCATTACATTTTCTCTGACAGGCAGTCCAGAGTACCATGTTTCAGAGGTATGCTAATCACCAATCAAGCTAATTCTACAAAATAAAATCCATCTAAGAATCTTTTCTCAAACTTTCAGCTTTCTAGGCTAGGTCACTATGTACCATTTCTAGCAATGTTACATTAGTTTTTCCTTTTATTGGAATTGAAAAGATATTCGAATTAATTAACAGCGGCCGAAATTTCATCTCTACTTCAGTTTTTTTTTTCACTTTTCTCCTTAAACGTTGGTTGTTTCACCTTTCCAAAGAAATTTTTATTATAACATATAGGATCATATCAGTATGCACAAGGATGCGTCATAAGTGACATGTGCTTTCACCAGGTCACAAACGCAGTTGTGGTTGCAAGGTATCTTGGTGCAACACTGGTGCTCCCTGACATCAGGGGAAGTGAACTTGGTCAAAGGAAGTAAGTCCTTAACTATCTGATGTGCATTACATCTGGATTTCTTGATGGTTTCAGAGATCATCAGCTGGCTTTTTTTCTTTTACTACTAGTTATATTATTATAAGAATACATTTCTATGCTTCAAATATCCTTAACTACCACTTGTTTTAATACACGACTGTTTTTGGCTTGTCCGACGAAATAAGATGTATGTGCTAGTTACAATATGGTCACCTTACATATTTTGTTCATGTAAGCAAGTCAACAATGAACCAACTTGTCATAGTGTGAGGGAATCATTCGGTTCTCAACCTCTTCTTCCATAAATTTCATAGTCATATATGTTATGATGAAAAGTTGTTCTCTTTACTGACCCCCAGGAATCTTTGATTTACGTCTGGAAGAATTATCTTGTTGTTTAATCTCAGATCATTCTAATATTTGTGTTCCTCTTGTTCATGAGGTATTTCGTTACTTTTCCTTCTCGTTTTGCGATCGTAATGTTCTGTTCATCTTCAGGTCTTTTTCTGATATGTATGATGCTGATAAGTTCATTGAGAGTCTGGATGGTGTTGTTAAAGTAGCTAAAGATCTTCCTGCTGACATAGCTGGAGTAAAGCCAGCTGTTGTACGAGTCCCTAACCGGATGACAGAGAATTTCATGATGAAAAACATTGAGCCAATCTACCGAACAACCAAATATTTAAGGATTGTCAGTATCTTGTCTTCCATTAACTTGAAAGCGACAATGGAACATAAGGACGACTTGGACTCAACTGCTTGCTTAGCTATGTTTGGGAGCCTTCAACTGAAACAGGAGATATCAGAAGTTTCAAATTGGATGGTTGAGAGACTGAAAACTCTTAGCCGGGATATGGACAGCCAATTCATTGCAATCGACTTGAGCACTGACATGCTGCAGAAACAGAGCTGCAAAGAGAGCAAAGGCACCAGGATGAAGCCTTGTTACAATGCACAAGAGATTGCAGATTTCTTAAGAAAGGTTGGCTTCAAAGGAGATGAAACCATCTATGTGACTCAGACTTGGTGGGATGAAAGTCTGAATCCTTTGAAGCAAGTGTTTCGCAAAACTTATACGAAGGTTTGAAACTTTCTTCAATCAATTGTTGAACTCAGCAATCATTTTCTAAGATGATGCTTATGAATCATGCATGCGGGCAAATTTTTTACCTACTTCTTTCCTCGCTGTATTACTCATCTGCTTTCATACTTTTACAGGATGATCTTATACCTGCAAACAAGAAAGGTGTATTCCTCAGTTCAGGAAATGCTGAACTGGAGAGATCTCTAGATTTGGACATCTGCTCAAAAAGCGACATCTTTGTGCCGGCAATTTCTGGTCTATTTTACGGTAATGTGGCTGGCAAGAGAATAGTCAATGGAAGGACACAGATACTTGTCCCGGATCAAGTGCTTAGTCCTTCTGCCAATGCTTCTGATTTCCTATCAGAATATGTCACCAAGAAGAACCACCTTGCTTACTCGTGTTTCTGTTGATGGCTTTTGAGATGAAGAACAGAAGCATTGATGAAACTTCTCGTTCTCCGAATTGTTGCAGTGCTGCTTCTCCAATGGTGCAATGGCATGAAGAAAGTTTTAATATATTAAAGCTTTTACGCTTCTACAATCAAATGATATATATTATGCCTAATAAAGTATGAGGAGAGTTGTTATCTCTGATTGTAATGGTAATGTATATTTTTTGGTTGAGTAGAACAACAAATTTAGGAACACATCTACTTTATGTGTTCGCGTCGTTGGTTATAAGTTCTTTTGATCTATTGTTGCAAGTCGTTCGTCAAAGTAATATGAATGTATTGCCAAGGAAGGTTAATTCAATTGGTAAGGTCCCGAATCCAAATCTAAATTCAAATCTACGAAGAAATTTCTTATTGAGAGCTGATCATATGTGCTATCCGAGATGATATTATATCAGTCGGGTGAGCTGAATAGTGACAACTAAAAAAAACAATAGGAATGTATTGGTTTCTGTAATGCCACAATTTCTCTGGTACTGTTACAGGATGAAAGTGAACAAAAAGACAGAGAAATGAACCATCTCATCTACCTAAAAGACAATTCATAGTATACAATAAAGCGACCACAAACCGGTACAAATTCATTGGCTTCTCATTTCAGTAGCCATAGTGGAGACTCCACACTACACCCGAGTTCTCTTGATAAAAAAACTTCTTACTAATTCTCGTATTACCAAAACTTTGCTGCTATGCTTCTGTGATAAAATAAATTTGTTTATATGGCTTCTCAAGAATAAAAAGGGAAGCCTCTTGGGCGCAAGATCCATCATGATAAGACTGATCGATAAAAAGTCTCTTGGTGATCGTCATTAAGAGCGTTGAGTCATGTTAGCAAGAATTGGGAGGCACTCTACATTGAGAGCTCCTCCGGATTGTGTGCCTCAATATCAACATGTCTGATCCCTGGAACAATCTTCTGGATCTCTGACTCCAGCCTATCCACTTCACTGCCTAGAGCTTCAACAACATCCTCACCTTGCATCGTGAGCAAAAATAATATTTAAGTGATCTATAGAAAGTTGCCTGAATATACTCCAAAAATCTACCTACCATAACTAGCCATGACCTTGAGCAATGCTGTGTCATCTCCACACTTTGCTGCCTCTCGAAACTGTATAGATCAATCATTGCTAATGAGTTTCAATGATAAAAGGTCTCACATTTAATCACATGAGATACATCTACCTTTTCAAGAGTAAAATTAGTGCACTACAGCCAGCTTCATGGATCAGCAAGAAAGAGGGATAAAGGAAAAGAAGAAAAAATAGTTTAAACTACTTGGGGATCAAATAAGAATCATGGACAAACTGATGAAAGGTCTTGGATAAAATTAGATAGTTATAGGAATTTCTGAAAATTAAAGCCTAGGGAACTTTTTCCTAACCAGTGAGACGCCCCTAATTCAAGTCACATTTTAATACTTAGTTGAATAATACTTCAACTTGTATTTAAAAGAGATGAGAAGAAACGGCCCTAATTCAAGCCACATTTTAATACTTAGTAGAATACTCAACTTGTATTTAAGAGAGATGAGAAGAGACCGCATTTAGAATCCAATAAGTTCATGTTAATGGTAACTGCAGTTAATCCAACTAACATATTTGGAAGAGATATCATGTTAGTATCACTAAATTCTTAAAGTTCTCAAAGTTCAAGTTCTGCAATTTCCAGAAATCTGTTTTTCATTGTGAGAACATTCTAGTTAGGTCAGGTCAAGTGGATCAATCTATTTGAAAGAAATTTTTTTTATTACATATATTTCCTATACACGTTAGCTTTATTCACTTTGGAAAAGATGCTCTCCTCATACAATGACTTCGAAAAACTGTAAAAACTTGAAAATGTAGGAAGCCTAATGCCCTTATGCATCTGTGTGGTACATAACACACTCAAAGGCTCCCAAAACACAGAAATGAAGAAAAGGGAAAAATGAGTCAATAACAATAGTAAATTACAAAACAGCAATATCAAGGCGCATATTAGTTAGACGAATATAATTGTGTGACTAAAGAAAGTCAAAGAAATAAGCATAAATGCAGAAGACCTAACACATTAAGTTAAGAAAAGATGCAAAAGAAGGCATTACAGGAGTACACAAAGGATACTTACGACCAATAATAAATGAATTCCTCCCAGAAAAAATGAAAATAAAGAAAAAGTGTATATAAATACATATATATACAAGGATATACTGCCAGCGCACCTGTTTTGCCCATTCATCGCGTCCAGTTCTATCCAAATAATTTTGTACTACCATGACACCATTGAAATCTGTTGTCACAATCATAAAATAAGCAACAACATCATGGAAACATTTGACGTTTAAGCCCAGCATGAAATAAACTGGAAAGCAGAAGAAATAACAATTAACAAGTGCCTTTCTGGATGCGCGTATACAATCAAGTGAACCCTTTGACCATATGTTTTTTGAAGAAATAAAGACTAGGAATCTGCTTAAACTATCAAAGGCTCCAAGATCATAATCTTGACCAGATCATGGAAGTTACTAGAAACTTTACATCTAAAAGAAGAAATGTACCAAATATAGGTATGATAATACCTATTTCTGCTTTGAATCTAAAAAATCCAGGTCCAATCACCTCACTTTTGCAATCATATAAAGCGTCTACAACCTGTATGTTATATGAATTAACCATAATATTACGGAAATTCAAATGAATAAGCAATTCTTCAATAGTAGAATTAGTATATTCACCGGATCTGACTTCAAAAACTTGAGTACTTTTTCCATGTCATGATCGTCAATTGCTCTACCAATTAAGGCATGTCTGTTCCTCTGAATCAGAAATATGGCAACCTGCAAATCAAAGTCCACTTCTTTTGCATTACATCTGCATTTGACACCAAGTAAACATATGAACATAAAACATGTCTGATGTTCAAACATTTTTTTCCTTGAGAAGATGCTAGGGATTAACAACTTATTTTTCTGCACAAAGAAGATAAGAACCAAATTTGTCTGATCATATCTAGTTAAACAATATAACTCCTTTGTCTAAAGATGCCCAAAAGGACAGACGTTAAGAGTACTAGCTTTAAGTATATCCATTATAATAAGGGTTTAATGGAAGTGTTAAGTAGGGTACACCGTATACCTTATCATCTGGATTGTTAAATGTGACATGTGTGGTTAAAAATAAATAGTATATTTAAGATTCATATTTTCTACTTATTTTTGTCAACCATAGATCTCATATCTAACAGTACAAATGATAGAATACACGGTATACCCTACTTAAATAGGGTACACCTTCATTAAATCCTTATAATCAACTCAACCTACTTATATCCCAGCTAGTTTGACAAGTTGCATTCTGGACCATGGCATATTCTAATACATATAAAGATATGTTTTTTGGGGTTACACATAGGAAGGTGTTTTTCTTTATATGGGTACATATACAGGAGTAACATGTGCTGGCAAAAATAGCTTAAGAACACTGAGCCTCAACATTAGTCTTTGGCCTGTTTAGAAACACTCACGGTTAGTTTCTAATTGAAGACATTCAGTATTGTTAGAAATAGTTTACACCTCGCTCAGTTACTATTTGTGCAGATAAACAAAAACACCATTATGCATCACTGAAAGAATCTTACACTATACTATACTCCCTGCATATAGTATCTTTTATAGTTCTGCCAACCATTACGTACAGGAGACCAGCCAGCAGAAGCTTTCTCAGTCAATGACAATGGTCAAAACATAGCACACAATATCAGCAACATGATAAGGCAATGGAAGCTAAAAGAGATTTTCTATGATTTCAGAATCCGGAAGGGGGAGAATGACATCGGATGACCCTATGAGGACAGGGATTGAAGTGAAGAAATCTGAAAGAGGTACCAACACTGATAACCATTCATCGATTTCTCATTTTGCTACCATATAATATGCAAAGACAAAGAAAATTCAAACATGGCTATATCTTCTCCTACATCAAAAGTGAATGGCACTGTCGTGAATGCTCAGAACTGTGGACGGATGCATGCAGAAATTCATTTTCATACACTGTGCATGTACAACATCAATTTGCATGCACTTTAATAATTCCAATAATAAGATTAGCATACCATTCCAAGCAAATTGCCAACTATGATAGAACCAATAGGATCATAAATTGCATTTCCAGTTCTATTGACAGCAACCAGAGATGCTGCAGCAATAGCAAGACCAGTAACTGCAGCACCATCCTGAAAAATAAAGATTAGTAGGAAAACCAATAATATAGAATGGACATTATCAATCACAGTAGATGATACAATCAGTACATGCATAATACGAATAAGACATATTACAGCTAGATGTAGCACAGTATCACCTCTGTCATAACAGCTACAGATGTTGGATCATGGCCACGCCAAATGTAGTCCCATACTTTCAACCCTTCTGCAGCTGCACCTTGTTTGACAGCATTAATAGCAACAAGAAGAGAGGCACCTATAAAAAAATGAAGTTTCAAGAAATAGGAAACCTAAAAAGTGAAACTTTCCACCGAAAATTGTGAAAACTACAATGCCACGACATGTACCTTCAATGAGAAACGAACCACCAATGACTAGCGCAGCATAATGAATATTTTCAGGAGGCTGTTAACAGGAAAAAAAGGGGGCCATTTATAACCTGATTAGATATTTACTGCTATGTAGAGTCCAATATGAACAAAGGCATAGCAATTTATGAAAGAATCTGAGTTTGCCAATCATGGTAAAGTAGGATGTTTAGGACGACATACATGACAGCTCCACAGGTTTTGAACTCCATGCACAATTGTGGCACCAGAACCCAGGCAAAAGATACCAACAGCAGATATGAGGGACCATATGAATCTCTCTTTTGAATAACCATAGCTGAAAGAAACAACAAAAAATACAATTGAAAATAGAGGGATTTTGAACATACATAGCTGAAAGAAACAACAAAAAGTACAAGTGAGAATAGGAAGAGAAGAAGCTTAAAAACAGCCAGGCTTTTTCCCACGTAGCAAATAAATGTAGATGAAGAGATAAAACTATTGATTAGAGTTTCCACTCTTAATTGTTGGGACAGTTTTTATAGTTCGTTTGACATAAAGAGGCCAAAGAAGAATAAAGTACATAGCATGAAAGAAGAAAACATACGGATGCATAGCATCTGGAGCACGCTTTGAGCTATTTAAACCATAAGCCAGAAGGGCCTGGATCATCAAGACATACCAGTTGTTAGAACAGTTGAAGATTACTGAAAATTTTGGTCTAAAAATCATGTTCACAGGATCACCAAAAGAAAGTCATACCATAACTTGTTCAAGGAATAAAGTAGTAACAAAGACCAGCAATACCTGATTTGCGAAGTCTGCAACAGAATGCACTACTTCAGCTAACATCACATGACTAGAAGTTGAAAGCCACACCCCGAACTTAAGAGAGAATACAAGAAAGTTGCACCATAGTGCAGTGGTAACTGCCCGTTGTCTGAAGTAAGCATCTCATTAGCAACTAAATTTGCAATGGGCAGCCAAAATTTAAGAAGACAGAAGAACAAACTTGAGGACAATACAATCTTGACTTAACAATGAACCAATGTAGTCAAAACTAGAAAGAATCTTGTTGTAATGCGACAGTCAAAACTCTTTTTTTTATCTTTTTGGATTGTCTTTTAATCATATTTTGTGATTGAAGCTAAAAATGCTCCTCCGAGTAGTCTATAGTATCTTGCACATAATATACTACAGCATCTATGATAGTATCATCACTAGACTTGCAAGTTGCAACTACATCAGCTAAAAAACATATTTGTCGTTGTCCAGCTATCGAACATTCAGTCTATTCTTAATCTAAGTGTTCAACAAGAAAGTTCAAACTCAGAAGTAGTTGAATCCTAATATCCACAAAATGTTCTCCTATCATTAGCCTATGTACCATGGTGCCAATTAGATTAAAGCAATCTTCAATGCTTAAACTAACAGGTTTCAGCGAAAACAAAGGAAATGCTGCATATAATCCATATCCTTACCTGGCGTCATCAGCAAATTCAGCCTTTTTAATCTTTTTGACTCTAAGAGAATACTCTGCAGGTCAAAATTTTGATGAAAGCCTTGTAAACAAACTCCATTCCTTAAGCTAACAAAAAAAAAACATACAGATGCTGTTTTTGCATCCAAAACAATAGAACTCAACTGCGAACAAAGGATATCAGCACAGCCGACGATCCAATTCCGGGGGACCTCCCAGCCGACGAAGAGAAATCCCTAATAACACAAGCCCTCAGAATGCTCGGAGGACCGTACTGCGTCCTAAGCAAGGGCGAGGCGGCGGAGGAGAAGAGGAGTGCGACGCTCGGAGGTCCGACCTCCGGAGGCTGCTCTTCTCTTCGAGAGTTCGGGTGGAGAAGAAGGGAGAAGGAGGAGGAGGAGGAGGAGGGACTGACGATGGTATCGGCTCCGGCGCTGGCGCTGGCACCGGCGATTGCGAAGATGGCCGAGGGAGTTCGACGGAGGGTGGAGAAGAGTGGGTGGCGGAGGCGCAGGAGCGCCAGCGGCGAGCCGGAAACGCGCATTAGAGAAGGGGTGGACGACGCCGCCGCTGCCGCCGCCGTCGCAGCGCGGCTTCCATCAAAGTTTCCAAGGAAGTGGAGCGCACTCAGAAGATGGGAACATTATTATAAGGATGAAGAGCAAACGAATAAAACAAAAGGGCAACGAAAGAAAAAGACGGAAAAGAGGTTCAAACAATACAGTGTGGTTCGAACTAACGAAAAAAATAAATTAAATGCAATGTGGTGCTGTAAATATGATAAAACGTGCAAAGTTAAATACAGAATTCTTTTTCCGATTAAAACATAAATAATTATTTTTTTCATTTTTTCATTTATAATGCTACTTCTAGGAAATTTGTTTTTGTTCATAGTTTAACGAAGCAAAATATGTAAAGAAAAATAAAAGCTATGATCTATCAGACTGCCCATCTTGTTCAGAAAAAAAATTATATAACATTTAATCTTTACGAATTATCTTATATTTATTTTTTTGAAAAAAAATACAGATCACTGTCTGTAATAAGCCGTTGACAAGCAAATAATGTACCTCTCACATCTTAATCCGAGGTCAAAACTGTTTCTACTATCTGAGCCTAATTATATACTTTAATATTAGAAAAAAAATGTAAAAAGATTAGACGGCGAGAATCAATAATTCGATATGGATACAGCGTCTAATCAATAGGGCACAAGACCAAATTCAGATACTTTGCTTAATGCACAGAATAAGCCAGAATTCGGTATCATAGTACCAATGAATGAAGGCCATAATAATATTGATAGATAGTTCTCTTAGTCCACATTTAAAATCAAAATGTCGATTCATCATGTTGAGACATAGTACCCAATGCATGCTATTTGAGAGTGTAATAATTCAATTAGAAGTGAGAAGTAATGTCGCGCATTACATGCAATCATGTTAATGCATATGCATATCGCATGTAAAAGCATAGATAAAATTCCCATGCTAGTAAACGTATCCCTTCTTCAAATGGGCCCATACCAATTCAATCAAGGTGGATATTCAAAACCTAGCGAAGCGGACGACCACAAATTTATCTACCTCCGCCGGCCACCAGCATCAGTAGCAGTGTTAGCTGGCAGCAGCACAAACAGCATGGTCTCACCAGTCGTTTGTCATCGCCTGACGGACGTTGGCCGCTAGTTGCCTCTGCGGAACGCATCCAACTTCATATGCCACTTTTTTTATGAATGATGAATGGGTCCTGATTTCAAATTGAAGCATCGGCAATAATTCTTTGAACACACTTTTGCTTCTCATATTTAGGATCTGATGGCTCTGTAACATCAATCTTACGTGCACATCTATTATTCATATGATACGACATCAATAAACAAAAGCTGTGATGTTCTATTTGACTGGAACCCCCAGAACATTTTGGTGGAACGAGGAATTGAGGCAAAGCAATAAAGTGAAGTTTCTTACATATAATGACAAAACGGGAAAGTAGGAAAGTTAAATATACAAGAACCTCTTGAAATGCACGAGTACACCATCAACTAAGATATTCACGAAGCTCCGACATATTAAATGAACAGGAATAACTTGAATGTTCATTGTTCATGGAAAAAGAAACTCGAGAATTGTACATCCACGGCAGGAAACATCTTAACCATTTAGAACAAGGCTGCTATACGCAGCGCAGCTCATAAATAATATGCAAAATACAAGGTAGCTAACATTCTACACCAAAAAAGGGTTTCCAATTCTACCATTTGCTTCAATTCCTTAGTAAAGTGTTCGTGGCAGAGTAACAAATTTGCACATAATTGCTAGGTCCCCAACAAATATATTGTGCGACAGCCATTTCTGAATTCCAAAGGTCCCATTAGACAGATCAAAATAACCTTGTATGATATCTGGATAACATGGTTACCGGGACTGAGACCAGACAAAGCCATCAGACTCCATTTGAAAGAGGACTCATCTGTAATAATGCAGTATAATAGCAGATGTTCTTTCTGATCCAGTGGGACTCAACATAAGAATATAACAAACAAATGCAGAGTTTATAAGCTCCTGTAGTCTATGACAGTTACTTCATCTTCTGGAGCATCAAGGTCTTGATAACTGCACATTGAAGAGTGTGAGCTACATGCATACAAATAAGAAAAAGGTAAAACATTATAAATACAACTGCTGAATAAGTCCACTGATAATTTGACTCTTGGAAGGTTAATGAAATGAAAGACACTAGAATCAAGAAGGTTCAAAATCAACAGGGTCCTATCATTTGATGAAAAAATATAAAATTATGCAACATGGCAATGCCAGAGCAAATTGAAAGATGCACTTCCATAAAGAGTACGGACCTTCGAAGTCGACGAGGATCAGGTCGAAAAGCTGGGGGAACAGGAAGAATTGGTGCAGGACCAACAGGTGGGCCAAGCCTATTCCTAGTACGAGGACCACCACCATTTGTTTCAAATGAGGGTGGGCCACCACCCTGCTCCCTCAGCATGCGCATGGCCACCTCTGGTGGAGCAGGAACAAAAGGTCCCAGTGGACTACAAAAATAAATGACAATGATGGGTAAATCAAAGAGAAAAGAAGTCATCTATAAACATCACAAGCTGCTAACCCACCCAGCACCAGGAACTGGCATTAAGACTTGTGGTGGCATATCTGAAGGAAAAGGAGCACCACGCAAAGCTTGACTGTTGAATGCATCATACATTGGCTCATCAATATTCCTGCCTTCTGCACCTCCACTTGGGTCTCGAGGCGAGTTGTCCATTCTGTCATACCTGTCATCATCTCTATCAGCTCTATCATGCTCTCTCATATTCCCACGTTCATCTCGAAGACGGCTATCTATTGGTCTTCGTCTAGGTATTCTTCCCCGCTGCATATGCAAAAAGATATTTTCATGTAAAGGATTCTATAGCGCAGAAAACTGCTATACAAACAAATTCAAGAATTTTTAAAACTCAAAATGCCATAACTGTGATTCCTCCATAATTCCTTGGTTGGTACAAAATGGAGTCTGACCTTTTAATAAATAGTTAAACAACCAACACTGCATGATATGAAAGGGTTCAGCTTCAGGCAGGACAAAGTGGGATAAAGTATTCAAGAAAAACCGATCAATATGCAATCTCCACCTTTCCTACAGGAGGGTCCTGTGTACATAGAAAACTACATGCATAGTGAGCATGTATTGGATGGGACAAAGGTACATTACTTTGGTCTCCCCTCCAATGGTTCACATGTTTGTTACCACATGTAACTTCTATATATACATGTTCCTCCTACAGACCAATGTTTTCAAAGGCGTGTGGACACCTTGAATCAGACGATTCTACATGTCTGCAAAGGTATTTAGTGCTCGTCCTCTTTGCCAGCACGCGGTAGAATCCTGTGCTGGCCTGTAAGATCAGTTGAGACACACGTCTCTACTGGTTGTACCAATTTTTTTTTCTACCTGGACAATGTCACAGTGACATCAAGAAGGCAAGCCCTAATCTATTCTCCCTTTTGCCTGCTTTCTGTCGCCACACTGCTTCCTTGTCGTCGCTGCTGCCATGCTATCGCCACTGCTGGGCCTGTGTCCTGCTTCCCTGTGGCCACTGGTACTCTGCTCCTTCCGTGCCACTGCTGGTGCTCTGCTGCTTCCTTGAAGCTATTGTCGTTCCTTTTCTTGCCTCTGCTGCCCTGCCGTTGCCACTGTCACCGCTCTTCTTAGAAGGTACTCTCTCTCTCTCTCTCTCTCTCTCTCTCTCTCTCTCTCTCTCTCTCTCTCTCNCTCTCTCCCTCTCTCCCCATCTCCCCCCCTCCCTCCCTCCCCGTTCAGATATTTTCTTATCAATAAATATTATATATTTTAAAATGATAATCTGGTAGAATCAAACGTTCTGTGTTACGTTTTTACAATTGTGTGTCGTGTCAGTTTTATGAGTTTGACAACATTGCTACAGACACAAATTAACTGGAGATTTCACTTCCAATAACATGGTTAAGCAAACAATTTTGACTTTCATAATATGTTCTACGCAGCATATATATTTAGTTATGAATTTGAAGCGATAAACCATCAACATAGCATTTCTTTGACGCAGCACATCAACCATGATTATCAGTCTCCTATTTATTTTGAGAAATATCAAACAAAATTTTGTAACATGCAGTCCAAAACAAGTTTTTGAGGGAAAAATCGAATAACTATTTATGAAATAATTTGCTTAAATTTTATTAGAACAAAGTAATCTCAACCCAAGAACATCACATTGAAATACTTGCAGTCTGCAAGAAAGACACTCTTTACCTGTTAATTTGCAAGCATGAGTTGTCTTTTGTTTTAGATATGCAGGCATAAGTTGTTGAAGGAAAAAATGTATTTTTTTTTCAGACTTATGAACAGAATATACAAAGAGTGTAAACTAAAACTTCACAAGTTATAATGTCCTATATGCTTGCAGACAGTGACATGTTTTTCGAGTAAGCAAGATAATTTGATAAAACAGTGACAGTCAAATGGAAGAAAAGACAAAGAAATCATACTGGTGCAGGTTGCTGCATGATAGGAGTTCCACCAGGTGCATTTGGATCACTGCACCAACAGGGGAAATGGATATTAGTAGTCTTAATGCTAAGTTCTTTTTGCCATTAAGAAAAAGTTCTATGTATTTTCCTGCAATGCAAACAAAAAGAAACTTTAAGCTTACTTCATATAATTGTGGAAATAAAGATCCTCTCGAACTTTAGCCGTCAGCTCCACCACAAGGTCTGGATGTTTGAGTCTCAGGTGCTTATGAACAAACTCAGGAGCATGGAAAAGTTTTGTACAGCCCTTGGCTCCACAACCATACTTCCACCCATATTTTTCGTCTCTTATTTTCCTGACATATGGATCCAGAGCCTCTACAGCAGCTGCATCAATCTTATCTTTAGCTGTCAGCATTTCCAAGGGATCTTGACCATCCAATCTTGCCTGCCAAAAGGAATGTAGTTTCTTCTCCCAGTTGGATCCACTAGCATTCGTTCCCTCATGAGTTTTGCTGTCTGCTCTGACGTAACGAAGACCCTTGGCCTCATTTGACTCAGACATACGATAGTAATCCAGACCGTGAACACGCCAAAGATAGGTAAGTAAGGTATCCAACAGCTCAACACCTTCAAGACCCTTGACAGTAGTCAGGCCACGTATAATAATGATTGGACCCATGGATCCTCCATGGGATTTATTAGAATCTAATTTGTCACCATCGCTACTTGAAAGGACATTGTCTTGGATACCCTTCTCGTTGTCAAGTTTGCAAATTAGTGACTGAGCTTGTTCAATGTCAATCTGAATTCGTCTAGGCTCGCAACTGACTGGGTGTGCCTTTGGAGCACTAGAAAGCATATCACTCTCTTTTGCTGAACCCTTACCATGTCTTCTCCTCTTACCACTAGAATCTGTTTCATCTTCTGAATTTGGTTCACTGCCATTGCCAGATTTACTTGCTACTGCAGCTGTCATTCCTGGACCACTTCATGTGTAACAAGAAACATTCAGAACAGATTCAATAAACAAAATTTTATGAAAAGTTCTATTTTGGAGGAACTTCAACAAAGAGAAATTCTTACATATCAAGTGTTCCGCTCTGCAAATCAAGCATGAACTCCTTTGCAACAGATCTTGCTTGTTCATTTCTCCTATGAAAGTAATGTGGAAAATACATAGGTTCAATGATATGAGGCACTAAGCAAGTAAAAATGACGCAATCAAGAGAAACAAAGATAACACAGAAACTGCGGCAGCAGAAAATGTTAAAAGACCTAAACCTAATGGGAAAGCTTCCAATGACAAACTCACCTTTCAATGACAGCCACTAAATGAGTTGGATGATATTTGTTTTTCAACCTACAACCAAAAACAATCGGCATACACCAAGTATATTAGACAAGAAATGAAACAAGATGTATATTCAAAAAGCAACAAAGGATAAGAAATTCATTTGTTTTTCAACTAACCAAAAACAATCAGCATACACTAGGTATTTAGACCAGAGATGAAACAAAATGTATATTTAGAAAGCAACATAAGGACAAGAAACACATAATTTACCATTGCTCCTCCTTGTGAGCTTCAAAATAAGCACGTTTCTGAGTGGAAATATATTCCGATTTATATTCCTCATACCTATAAGATAACAATCATGTTTAAGCAGTTCAGGAGGAATTCTTTTAATATTAACTTGATAATAATTGTATGAATAAATAGATCTTAGAAAATAAAAGAAGATAAAGATGTACAGATCGTTAATATCTTCAACAATGTCTGCATATATAACTCACACTTGATTATAATGAATTGTTCTTTTCCTACCTGCGTTCAGCTTCAGATGGCAGCACATCGTCTTCTAGTTCTTGAATGAATTGTTTGTATGTCATCAAGCCTTCCCTGTAAGTAAAATGGTATCAATCATAGAATAATTACTGAATAGTGTCAAAATTTTGATGAAACTATAAAAGGACATGAAAGTCCAAAGCAATGTACATGAACAATAAAAGAAGAACTTGATGGGGTTCTAATATCCTGCTTGGTTTTTATGTGATTAACTAGCTTGTACTTGGGCCTCTGACCTCCACTTATTATCGGAAAAAAAGAACTTGAAATGAAGAAACGTTGTATTGACAGACTCTGAGGCACGACACACAATGTTCTATATAACATCTAGCACCGCCAATATAGCTTCATCTCATTGGATCAAAATAGCCCAATGAGAAGCCAACTGCTTACTCCTGAATTACCTAGTCCTATAAGTGAAGACCATCTAGAACATGAAGCTCCTCCAAGAGCCCATGTTGACAATTTGAAATTTCACTTGTAGTCAAGTAAACAAATAATTAGAAGTATTTTCTAGACTTCACTTCATAGTTCAGATTAAACCAAGAAACAATAGAAAGAAATAAATCAAATAGAGATAAAAAAAATGAAAAAGAAAAACAATAACTTTAAACTCTAGCTGTTACAAAACAATCAAATTAATTAAACTACCATCTAAATCAAGATCAGTTAATATAGGTGAGGAAGTCAGTAGAATTCTAGCACATGAAAAACAACAAACCTTTGATTAACCTCTGAGCCATCTGCATAACCACCATGACCAGGATCAGGCCAATCTGAAAAGCATTTATACGAGAAGAAGAATAAGAACCTGATTGTAACATCAATAAAAAACACAGTATATATTGAAGCATCTCAAGGTCCACCAATGTAGCAACTCAATTATGACGGAAGTTTCGTTCAATCATATAAACTCATGAACTAAAAAGTCAGAAAAAGAAGACAATACTCCAGGGGCCACTTGGTTGAAGAATAAGGTCAACAATAAGGCCTTTTTCTTCTTATTTCAAACAAAGCCTGGTATGAAGAAATAAGACTATAACTAAGCCAAGAATAATTCTAGACTGATCTCTCTTATTTTATTGAATAACAATTTTTGCATAAATAAAATTTTCTATTCCTGGAACAGTAACTCTAAAATCAAACGACCCCCACAACTACAAATACTTGGCATTAAGGAACAAATACGTGCATTTTGAAAGATTCTCAAATCTAGAAATTAAGATACCAAGAAGATATAAATAGTAACACCATCCTGATAAAATTGTGTCCATAAATATTTATCTGAAGTTGCATGTGTCCACAAGTTCTCAATCCAAGAAACATGGATTGTGCATTTCTTGCAAAATTGTGTCAAGATAAGGAACATTCAACATTTATATGACTGCAAGAATGATAAATCTATTTGGAACCGTCTGATGATCTCACCTAAGTCCGGTTATGTAGAACAAACATAAGAAGTGACAATAACAGGAAGTGCAGAAAATAGTCCGGGTTGAAAGCACTGTTCCTTAAAAATCTCTATTTGTTATAAACAATGTCGAGGTGAAGAAAATCGCAAGCATGTGGGAGCTTAAGTTACTGTCCAATCATCACAAGAAAGGGAAGTAAAGAGAAAACCAAGAGTTGCCAAACACATGAAAACATGAAGAAAATATGCTGTGTGATAGCCAGCAGAAATTTATTCATTGCACTTGTTGGGACCTTCGTTTTGGTAACAGAATACTTTGTAAGAATTAGAATGCAAAGCTTCACATTGTTTAAGAAATTTTATGTCAAGAGAATGGATTAATGATTGTTTTGGTTAATTACACATGAATAGAGCTAGGCAAATTGATAAGCACACAAATCCATTTATACATCGCTGGCGGCCATCAAAATAGGTTGAGAGATTATAGGTTCAAATCCCAACAAGTTCATGGAAAACAATAATAAATAACAATTTCCCGTGAATGATCCAAGTGATGGACTGGACCAAAGATTTCAAGTCCATATGTGAGAAGTGTTAACATAATGGATATGCATATGATAAATCTCTTCCTATGAGCTTAAATTCTCAAGGAAGATGGCTAGCTTATCAAGTTATAAATTAAACAAGGATCACCTTTCAGGGACCATTCTTAATAAATTATATAGGTTTTTTTTCATATCATGCAAGAAAAGTGCATCTGTGTATGAGGGTGAATAAATTTATGCAGCTTCATAGCTTCTGATGCATTATATCAGTTGTATCTGTATTGTAAGGGTGATAAAAACAATATCCCAAAACATTTTGCAGACAAAGTGAACATTAAAATGGACTAAACATGTCTTAAGATTACTCTTCTGATGCAGGAATGGAATTCTCATAAGATCTTTGAATGAGTAGTTCCCTAGAATAATTCCTTTGATATGACAAGCATCAAAATGAATGACCAATTACATATTATTGATTACATCCATTAAACCAACAATGAATTATATATATAAATATATATGAAACTGTAGAATTTCTGCTCTTCTTAATCATACTGCGTCTCTCAAAATGCAAAAGCAGAGGAAGAAAAAATGGAACCATTTAATTTTACCTGATGGACGATTCATGTAGCGTCCATGAGGCCTCTCATCACCATATCCGCCTCGGTTACCACCTCTATCATATCCCCCACCATAATCATAGCCGAACCTAAATTACAAACGGATATTAGCAAATCAACGAAACCTCAGGAGTTGCAATTACCAGGCAGATGCAGTTTTTCGAAGATTAAGAAACCTGAAAACTGAATTCGCCGCTCACCTCCTATCATCGATTCCATAGCCCCCTCTCGGGCTACCCCGCCTTCGGTCGTATCCACCGTCGTCCCTCCTTGCACGCTTAAACGATCCGGGTGGCGGAGACCTACGCGGAGGAGAATGCCGGCGATCCCGCTGTGGGTACGGTGGACTGGGGCTGCCCCGCTTACGGTACTCCCGATCCCTATCCGCCCTCGGCGGTCCTGAGGGAGGCGGCCCAGGCGGAGGTGGTGGCAGGGGTGGCGAGCGATTCCTAGCATCGGGGAAGTCGTTCCGACGATTCGGCGGTCGGTCGTCCTTCTCGTCCCTCATTTCCCTCGACTCCCTATCATTTCGCGGAGGGGGAGGCGGCAGCGGCGACCCGTCATCCGGGCTCTCTCGACGCTCCCGGCGGCGATCGAGGTCCTCGACAGGCATGTCGATGACCTCCGCCATTGGCGACGGGCTTTTGAGGGAATCGTTCGCAAAACCCTAGATATGGGATAGAAATGGGAAGACGGTGGAATGCAAATATGAGTACGATAAGCTCAAGAGACCCAACAGGGGGGAAAAGGGGAAAATTAATTGTAACTGGAGAGTGGAGCCGCGTCCAGGAACGGAACGAGTGATGAGACCGCGAGAGGGCATTTTTGTAAATAATCCTTGGGAGTGAGAGGGTTCGATCCGATCGTGAACCCGATCAATCCACTCAATATAAAAGTTTTTGAAATTGTATCCGATACTCGTCCTTCATTGATAAAAGAATATGAATATTAACAGTAATTCAATATAAAATAAAACTTCTAAATAATTAAATATTTATTATTCTTAATATCTCTTTTTTTTTCAAAAAAAGTTGTCTTTAGATTTATTAAAAATTTTACAAAATAAGTTATTGTACGATTTTTGGTCACTCATCTCGATCCGGCTCGACGTTTTGAACGGACTCGATCCAACTTGTTTCTTTGATCTAACTCAATATCATCCCTATGTGAATGAATAAAAAAATACTCAGACGGTGAATTACCACATACGAATTTAAATTTTGAATATTGTGTGCTATATTTTTTGCTTAAAGTTTAAGATTAATAGTTGAAATAAATAAATTGTGTTTATTTAAAATATGATTTATCATTGAAGTAATATGATGATTCAAATATATGAAGCAAGAAAATTCTCAATATAATATATGAGCAAAGAGGTATAATGCAGTCTTGCGCTAGAATTATGAAAATTTGCACATCTCATTACGCATTTGACGGTAATAAAGCTATCTCGCGGCAATTAATCGAAATTGCACGAATGTTGTTCAAACGGCGCTTGATCTCATCGGAGCGCCATCCATCACGCGGTTCTCAGTGTAATAGGTTTACCGGCGAGGCTCCCCTCCCAAATTGGCTATCTTTAGGGTTTCGGGTGAGGATTTCTAGTAACTCTTTGCTGATTTGTGATGTTTCTTCTTGTTTTTTTTTTTTCCGATTTGATTCCATTTCCTCACAAGTAGTGCATTGTTCATGAAATTAAATGCAAGAGTGCATATCTTGCCTGGCTGATCATACTTGAAAAAGCTCCAATATGAGATGGTTAGTTAGAAAGACATAGCAACGGTGGTTAACAGGAGAGATTTGAAGCATGGTTGTTCATTGTTTGGCTTCTGAAGAAGTAATCTTCATGGTTTCAGTTTTGAATCAAGATTAGGGTATCTTTGAATACAGATGTACGTATTGGTTCTGAACACATAATGTAGTATCTGCCTCAAATAAAAGAAAAACAGAAAAAGAAAAAAGAAAAGAAAAAGAAAAGGAAGTGGGGCTCAGCCACTTGGCAGCACCCTATTGGACCTCATTTCCACTCATTCTCTCTCCCTCTTGCTATATAAACCAAAAAAATCAGAATTTTATCCTTTTCTTCTCTCCATTCTCTCTCCCTCTACCTTGTAAACTCAGCCCCATTGCTCCATCCGAAAATTGAAGGGTTCAAATTGGATTTTCAGAGGAAGATCAACAAGGAAGAGGAGCAACATTGAGGCTAGAAGAAGGAGAAGGAACTGTTAGAGCTTGAGGAGAAAGAGGAGAAGAAGATCAAAAGAAAAGAAGG
>LTAE01000506.1:8065-24559 GCA_001647135.1 Pontederia paniculata
ATTGAGTTTATTATTATTATTATTATTATTATTATTATTATTATTATTATTATTATTATTATTATTATTATTATTATTATTATTATTATTATTATTATTTGTGCTGTGTTGGATTCATGCATGCATGTTGTGGGTAAGCGCGTAGAGATTTTTTTAGCGAGTGTAGGTGATCCCCAAGCACTCAAGGGACGAGTACTACGACTAGCATATCAGTTGCACGACTTTGCTTAAGCGAACTTTTTTGTTAGAAAAACAAAGGAGATCTTAACCATTAGATAGAGAGAGTTGAATGTCTTGATACAAATATTATGGAGATCCTGAGGAGGACAATCCACCGAAAGTCATTCTCATGGGATGATTTTCCAAACTTGGCCAAAAAATCAGCAGCACAATTAGTTATCCTTGGAATGTGTAACAATGGTTCATAAAATGAAAGACAATTCCAAAACTCAAGTAAAATATTAGCAATTTTCCATGGACATGCCGATGCTCTCATCAGATAGTTTGTTAAGGCGTGTGAATCACTTTTTAATGTACAACTATTAGAGACCAAGTTCCTGCATTTATTTATTCCACAGTATATGCTCCAGGCCTCAATCTCTAGAACAGAGTGAGAGATTCGCTTTGCAGCACCTACAAAAAGAACACCTGGTATCAGAACGGATAGTGTAGCCTGCACCTCCTTCCTCCCTCGGTTTAGTAAAAGGACCTTCACTGAACCATGTTGGATAACATGGAATCTATTAAAGTAATCTATTAAAGTAACATGGAATCTATTAAAACACGAGTTTAATAATAATCCGCCACACTCCATCACCCCAACTTATACTCCACCATCTCATTTTTAAATAACATGGAATCTATTAAAGTAATAAAATATCATATATGTTAATTTTTTTTTCATAATACAACCAGTGAAAACGATTGAATTAATAGGGGCAGAAATATGATCGTTAATTAGTTGGTAGAAGGTAATTTTCCTATTTGAATATGGCTTTGCCTTGTGGTAAGTTATTCATTTTAGTATAACATGTATTATGTGTATAATCTTTTTGTCTATCACTCACTCTATCATATACTTCACTGTGCTCACATATCTTTTTAGATAGTTTCTTTCTTGCTCTATGGTGACTATTATTATTTCAGCAAATTGGTGCAAATTTATGAGTTTTATAGTTTATCAGATTATCAAAAAGTTGTTTGATTTTAGCTTATGGTATCTCTACATGATTTGCGATTCTATTTCTCTTTCAGTTTATTTTTAAATATGTTTTTCTAAATGATCAGAATAATACAAAACCATCCTCCTTAAGACCCCGTTCCTTTTTTGTGTCCATTTCTTGCAATATATCTTACATATTACTGATGTCTTCCATGATATTCTAGAAAAAAAATTTACCAATGTACCATTTAGTTGATATTTGAGTTTTTTGCTGTATAGGATCCTAATTTTGTGGTGGAGCCAATGTCTTCATCTAATTCCTCTTCATCGGCCTCATCTCAGTCAGCAAGACCATCAAAGAGATCTTCATCACAATTCAATTCCAATAACATAAGATCTACATCAGGGAGATCATCACAATCTGCCACAGACAGTTCAAGGCAAAATAATTCAGGTAGGTAATAACTTGCATTTGCTTTTCTACATTTTCACCGAAATGATTGTCATCTCCATGTATATTTTGGTAAACTTATTATGAAGTAATAGGGTCGTCTAAAAAAAAAGAGGAAGTAATAGGGGATTATCATACTTGATGCAGGGCCTGATTCAGGTGGTGCTGCACAATTAGGGAGAAATACAGCTCTACGATTGGACCGTCGCACTATACATTTTTCTGTCAATGCTTGGGTAATAATATTACACATCCTTTCTGAGTACTAACATTATTAGATAAACAAGTTCCCCCTTCTGATTCCATAATCGATAGAACTCCCTGTCGGCGTATCAAAACCATGTCTGGATTAGATGGTTGAACCAGATGACTAAGGACCAGTCCCTAGTCCACTTGTGTTGGTCTAACAGAGTGACTTCAGGCCAAACTTCCATTAAAATAGAGTAGAAAATGAAAAAAAAATGTAGATGCTTTTGTCTTTCTGCACATCTACCAAAATTCCTAAGCATGTACCATGGTATAGAGAAAATGTTGTTGCCTGGTTACGGATGACAAAATTGTCTATGATCTCATTCTTCAAGTCATCATACAATCCAATCAGATTAAGAGGATGATAGAGAAACACGACCGAGAAGAAGGAATGACAAGAGATGGAAGCAAACACTTAGAAGTGAAGGACGGAGAACGGAGTTAAAGTAAAAATGAAAAGAATGTCAAAATGGGTTATATGAATGATGCTCTCCTTTCGAAATGGGTTGTTCGGATTATGAGTAATTCCAATGATGTGTGGAGTTCAGTAATGACAGCTTGCTACAGTCATACTCTTTCTTGGGAACAAAGACTATCAATTCCACATGGGGCATCATCATTTTGGAGAAGTATTGTGGCAGTTTTGCCGAGAATTAGGCATCAATTTGTCGCTTCCTTAGTATCTGGTACAAATTTTTGCTTTTGGGAGGATCCTTGGGTCTCTAATGAACCCCTCTCTAGGATTTTCCAGAGATTGTATGTTATTGCACGAGACAAGCATTCTAATGTTATTAGTTACCAGTCAGGGACATTTCTAGCAAATGGAGTATGGACGCCACAATTTGCATCTTCTTTTTCAAAGCAGCGTGTTGATGATTTCATTCAACTTATGGGGAGGCTCGAAGCACATTTCTCGGCATGATTCATGGATTTGGTCATCTGGTCGATTCAAGATTTGGCGGACAAGATCTCAACATCCGAGTATATCTATCTAGAGGGTGCAGAGCTATGCCGTTTGCTTTTCTATGGTCCATTTGGCGGCAATGGAATGGATGTATTTTTAAAGAAGAACAATGTTATATTAAAAATATTGTAAGCGCATCGAAGAATCTGATGCGAGACTGGGCGAGTTTATAATATGATAATATTTTGTAACCTCAACATGTAACATAGCATTTCAGCAATAAAGTTGGATGAGTGCACAAGGCTCTCATCCTTTACCCTCTCAAAAAAAAGAATGTCAAAATATGTTAACTAGAAGACACTAGATGAGAAATATATCCTTTTCGTTTCATTTTCATCAGTAGCTGGTCTTTTCTTCTCAGCTCACTCTTGACATAATAAATAAAAAAAGGAATGAGATGCTTTTCAATCTAAATGTTGATTGGTTCCCAGTAAGTTTGGTTAGTTTGGATTCCAAACTGCTGCGTTAGAACTTTGGATCCTATTCTTGTGTAAGAGTTAAAAATGTAGGTAACATTACTCAATGTTACAACCAGTTGGACTGATGGGCACTGGTTTTTTGCATTGGCCTTAATGTTGGGTGTTAAAACACTAGTGGCTTCTTGCCTAAAGTACTTAAATCTCAGATTACCTGGATGTCTATGAAGTATGAGAAATGTTGGACGCTGTTGTGATTACCCCTTTTTTTGCATTAGCCTTAAGTTTGTGTATTAAAACACTACTCACTACTTGCCTAAGGTACTTAATTCTCAGAAATATCTGGATATATATGAAGTTGAGAAATATTGGACACTGTTATTATTACCCTTTTTTTTTAAATAAGAAGTAATTTGTATGGCATGAAATATTAACCAACTTTATGAGATCCAGTATGCATTTTGGAGGCACCACATGTATCTCATAGTTTTTTATGAGCACATACAGAAATCTTTAAGGATAGGACATCCATTTTTAAGAAATTAAACATGCTTGAACCATGATATTTCAAAGATGAGGAAAGTCAAATTTTGGTTTATTGTTGAAATGCTGAGAGAATGGTCAGGTTTGGCAACCTGATCAATGTCAATACTTGTTATGATTACAAAATTCCTTTATTCAACTGAACAAAATGTCGTTGTTCTTAACACTAGAAATGAAAATACTGATAAGTGCAAATCTCATGCTGTTATACCTCAATAAGTACATTATGCTGGAGGAGGTTGAGGCCAATTTAAATCAGCGCCAGCTCTGAATTTCTAGCTTTTCTGAACAGTATACTTGGATGACTAACATGTCTAAGTTAGTCATCATTCCCCCCCCACAAAAGAAAAAAAAGAAATAAAAGCTTCCCTGAGCAAACACACTGCTAGAGTACCAATTCTTTATAATTAACAATCTGCTATGAAGAAATTGTCAAAAATCTGTTGATGTGGTATGGTCATATATGTGCCACCTTTAATGAAAAAGAAGGAAGAACTAGGAAAAGGCAGTTATTTCTTGATTGATACGTTTCTTTAAGGAATTCTTGGTTTATATGTCAGTATTATTTATGGTGGTAAATGCTCAACAACATGCATGAGAAGGAAGAGAATGTGCATTTTTCGTTTGATGGTATTCCTTAAATTTGTATTCTTGATATATGGGGTCATGGGAATAATAGGTACTTAACAATGTAATCAGGATGTGGAATATGCAAGGGTATTTAACTATGGGTTTCAATTACAATCATAGTTCGGGTTGAACATGGAGAACCTAGAAAACAAAATTCTTTTGATTGGGTATCTGATAGGATTCCTCCTATAAAGACCTACACCAGAATAAAGCCATGTGAATCTTTTACCATGGATCCAAGATAAATATATAAAATGTTTACACAAGGAAGTGGAAGTTAGAGTGATTGCATGTCCTATGTTCTGGCCAATCACCACTGCCTCCATTAACTACTCCCACTAAGTTCCTGGTTCTTTGATTAGTTAGTTAATTTATTAGTATAAATGTTGTAATATTTTCTTCTAGTCATGCTTTTAATACGAATGTTATGAATCTGGGAGGCTTGTCCACACCATAAGGACTTTATTTTGTATCTTTTATAAATCCTTTTCAGCCTAAGTACAAGTTTCATTTCGTTGGAGTGTTTATCATTTTGGTGTCAAAGCTATAGATCCTAAAATGGTAGTCACATGTTCCTTTTCTCATCTCAACCAATCACCAGCATAACCCGCCTTATTCCCCTTGTTCTCCAAATCCTCCTATTTTCAATATTCTACCCAATACTGGATATCCCCAAACTGAACAACTTGTCCAGCAGTCATCAATCATTAAGCACCACAAATTGAAACTAAAATGGTCTCTTCAAAATACTCCAGAGTTTTTCCACGACAATTGACAACTTATCCTATTTTACTGGGGCAGCAATGCAATCAAACTCCATTTTTTTCCACCAACAGCAACTTACTGCCCAAGTCAGCCTCACCTCTTTAGGTTTCAGCAACTTCTTATGCATGTCTAGAGGAGGCAAAATGACATGCCAGGCTTGAGAAGGGCCTGTGTTTTCCTGCAGTGAGAAATATATGCTTGGGCATCGTTGTAAACCTCTTAAGTTTTTTTTCTCATGGAGCTTACCGAGGAAGAACAATTGGAAGAAGCGACTGTAAACATCAAAGCCTGCAACGTTGAACACTCACCAATAGATTTGGTGGAGATTTCTTTCCATGCTATTCTAGGCAGATCAATGAGCAAAACCATGCACGCTGCAAGGCAATGGTGATGCCATTCACTGCAATGGACCTTGTCAACAAGTCAATGTCCATCTTCCTCAACTTACAATCGCTGAAGATTTCTTTCCCTTTTCTGTTAGTGACACTAACGTGGTTCTAGGAATCCAATGGCTTGTCTCACTCAACATTGTACAAGCAAATTGGAACAAGATGTTCATGGTATTATATCTCAATGACCAACGATACAATCTACAACCCCAACGGACAGTCCCTAACACCAAACTATAACATCTGTCCAATCAAGATGAGTCCACCATATAAGTTCTTGATTTTCGCCTTGAGGACAAGTCGAGTTTTCAAGGGGTGGGAATTGATAGGAATCCTCCAATAAAGACCTACACCAGAATAAAGCCATGTGGATCTTTTACCATGGATTCAAGATAACTACTTCAATTATTCACACAAGGAAGTGGAAGTTAGAGTGGTTGCATGTGCCATGTTCTGATCAGCCACCACTGCCCCTGTTAGCTACTCCCACTAAGTTCCTAATTCCTTGATTAGTTAGTTAATTCATTAGTATAAATGTGTTGTAACATTTTGCTTCTAGTCATGCTTTTGATATGAATGTTTTGTATTCAGAAGGCTTGTCTACTTCAAAGGACTTTATCTTTAGTTTTTTTTAATAATTCCTTTTCAGCCTAAGTACAAATTTCATTTGATTGGAGTGTTCATCAGTATCATAGATCAATAGATTCAAATTATTATCTGATAATATTTCATGCATTTGTGTTATTAGGTTGTGAGAAATTCACATCTCCATTACTTCAACAAATGATCAACTTATTCTTCAAGAAGGAAAAAAGAAAAGAAAAACTAACTGCCTAAACAAAAAAAAAAACAACCCTGTCGCGTTTGAAATCTTGAAGGATTTTCTAGAATGTGTTGCCTTTTATTGCGCATGAATACAATAGGATGTAACTGATGCCAAGATACAGATGCTAATTTACTTGGTTGATCAAGTTGTTCAGATTTTCTAGTAATAATTCGTAATCCATTTTTCCTCTAATAAATCCCTTTCTCATTCTCCTAAGAAAACAAATCCCTTTCTCATCCTATTTTTTATGTGGTTAAAATTGCCATCAATCACTTTCGAGAGTGAGTTGAAATCTCCTCCACTAAGCAAGTCTGGGAGAAACGTTCTCATTGTACTCTGGCCCCTTATTTCATGTCATAATTTGTCACTGAAGTTTCCTAAAAGAGTAATTAAATATATGACTATCGGAATATTGACACTTCTTTTTCACTTTATCTTTATTATGACTACTCTAATATTATAAAAGATATTTTTGTAATTTCTCATGCATCACTTTTTAACCTTTTGTAATGGGCAAAGGATATAAATATTAGAACTTTCAGTTATATTCTTAGGGAAGAAATAATTCTATATTCTTTTTGTGGCCTATGTTTAGGGCATAAAGTTACATCTCTATACTTTTTAAATGTCTACCTCAATGAGAATTCACAAGGGGTCGCCTGCCAGGTGTTGATCGTTGCGGTACTTGGGATGTTTCCAGTTGTGCCTCAGTATCTGTCGAACAAAGCATACAGATTAACCTTATTGGGTACTACTTGTGCCTCGATTTATTCTATATACACACCCCATGGTGTAAGTTTTATCTCTGTATTCTTAATATTGAAGATATTTTCAATGGTGGCTTTCACCTTTTACAATTGTTCCCCTCAATTATCATTCTACAGAAGCCAAGGGCGTGGAACCTACCTGCACTTCAAGTGTGGTTTCAACCTGTAATTGCATCGAAGGATTTTATTCACTTTATATATTGCCTGAGCCTTGTGACATCTCAATTGCACTTCAAGTGTGAGTAGATGAACTGCAATCCATACTGTTTGTCTTGTAAGAATAGTTTTTATTTTGGAAATTTTGATATAAATTGCTTAATTATTGTTCTTTATTTGATTGACTCTTAGTTGCTTTGATACCTGTATTTTGCTGGGCTATTGACCATGTTGCCAAAGGGCTAATTTCGCACACTCATCTTTATACAGGTAAATTTCCTATATTTCACCTTTTTTTCCTGCTTTTGAATATTTTTAACAACTTTGAGTTTCATGTTTGTTTAGAAATTTCTTGAATGCAAGGCAATTTCCAAACAGAACTCTAAAATAAAACCTTGCCAAACAATTAAGGCATGCTTATATTGAGTGTACTTGGTGTGCCATTATCTGAATTTACTAAGAATAACCTACTCGCTACATGCTAAAGGAATTTAGTATGATCATGAGCAATATGTGCATTTACATGCATTTAAGAGTAGAAGGTTATAGTGTCTGACTTATCTGGGCACTCATGTACATTATGGCTTTTCATGAGTACAATTACTGTTTATATTGTTCAACTTTTTATCTTTAATTCTTTATTGTTTCAAAGTAATATATTTAGATGAAAATAAAACACACTTGCGGGTACTGATTTCCTGAACAGGAGATACTTGGAGGAACCTTGTCTGTGGGTGGAGACAAATGGATCTAGGCTTAGCATCCTGAGCTCACATGCTGAAGTTGGATTGGGCTTTCTTATGATCATATCCCTATTCTCGTCAGTCTCTCTTTAAGAAAACTGATCTATTCAGTTTATTTATTACTATTATTTCTTCATGTACTGAAAAACTTAAATTTATATGAAACAAAATTTTGTTGATGCAGGTGGCAACGAAACATAATTCATACCTTCATGTACTGGCAGGTTATTTCCTGCTCTTTTAGATATGCAGTCGATAGTATTTATTTCTAAAAATTTTCCATCTAGCTTTTTCTTTAAAGAAAGACAACATTGTTTATTCTTGTAACATTGCTTCTGGGTACCTTCAAGCATTGACATCTTCGAAAAAGTTAATGGCTTGATGATTTTTACTATTGATCCCTGTAAACAGTTTGTTAGGAAGGTGTGAATGGTTCCCCAATTAATAGGACATTGTGAAGATGTGCTTGTATGTTGTTAGACGTGGATTATACGTGATCAGTTCTTACAACTATGACTTAAAGGTCTGAAATTAGAAGGCATATTAACTAGAGTCCTCCCGTGTAAACTTTTTTCAAAGTTTCATCCCATAAAGAAGGTTTCGGTAGTTATTTGAGCTCTTTCATCTTTCAACCTGCTTCAGTTACACTATTTGTCACATTGTTTTTTCCATCAAAACAGAACACTCTTATTAGTTGTTTTCAAGCATCACATCTTCAAATTATAATATCATAATCTGTTTATGGAACAGTTGACAGTTGTTTGGAGCATGGGTACAATTTCTCAGTGGATATGATGATACATATATCTGCTTGTAGTTTTTTGAAAGAGGGATATAGATCAAGCTTGTATGCCATCAAATATAGCTTATATGCCGTAGCTTTTTGAGATGGGATTATATGATATATAGATCAGCTTGTATGCCATCAAATATTGATTATATGTTATTATTCTTACTACCATGGCTGAGAAGTTCTCAAATTAAAGGGGCCCTTGTGTTATTGAATTAGATTCTTCCATCATGTGCCTCATAAAATTTTCAAGTAACTTCCTGTGAAAAAGTTGCAAGTGGTTTCTCTATCTCATATTTCATAGGTCACGTTGCCCAATTGTGGCATATTATGAGGTTATAAGCCAGTGGGAGTGAACTATCTATGATCCAGGCATTTAATTGTGTGTCATTAAATATTTTTTCATGCATATTGGTATCACTAGGCCATTTTGTGAACAATAATGCAATATGTTAATGGTATAAACAGAGATAAATCCTATTTAGAAACAGAAATGGTAATCAAAGGCTCAAAGCATGTAAACGAAACTGATGCTCAACCCCTTTCAAGGACTAAACTCTAATCTACTGTTTGAAAGAATGAAAAAAGTTGTGTGGCCTTTATATTTGCTTACCATTATGCCTCTCAATTTTGCGAGAAAACTTTTGTTTCATTTTTCCCTTCTGGCCTTTCCTCATAATTATCTCAAAAAAAATTATGAGCCTGGTGTATGCTTGTAGCTTATCCCTTCTTCTGTCTTTTCTGTTTTCTTCGGTGAATTCTTTCTAGCTTATCTTTCTTACTTTCTTCATGGCTATTCATGCAGCTATTAAAGCTTATGTATCATGTTCCTGCCACTTCTGGCTACCACCAGAGTGTCTGGGCCAAGATCGGTTGCACTGCTGGTCCCTACATTTACAGGTATGCTCCTTTTCTGAATTCACCTATTTCCATGGTTCAGAGATGGTGGTTCAGATAGAACAAAGGAAAGAGGCATGACCTGAAAAAGAAAATATCGAAAACACTCAATGGATATTTTCTTTCTGGCCACTGATGAAATTATGGAAGTCTTAGTTTTTGGATATATGATGTAAAATTTGACTTTATAGATCCAAGAGTTGGCAGCAAATATGACAGCGTTCAATATTTTGCTTACCTGCGTCCAATTATTTTCCATATGGATTTGTATTGTGATCATGTAGCGGATGCAACTACTGCTAATTTATTTGTGTTCTGCCCTTAGCTCATGGGTTGAATTCAAACTCTTGATTTTGTTTTTTCAAGATTGTCAAACTCTCTAAGTCAACTTTTCAACTCTTACTAATTGAGAATCTTGGAGTTTAGATAAGCAAAGTGAGTTAAATCGATATAAATTATTAAATAAGTCAGTTTTTTAGATTCTAAAAAATTAGTTTTATGACTTGTATAAACCTCTATGAGCTTGTAGAATTCTATAGGAATGTATATTACTCTTCATTTTGTATAATACATAGTCTGTAAATATTCAATATTTTTTAACTAACATATTAGTTGAAGTTTACAATAATATATTATTAGTTGAAATTATTGCGACCAACTTTACTACATTTTTATCTTTAGTTATTTTTGTAACTTAATAAAATGCAAAGTTGTTAGTTACTCATAATTACAAGTAATAGTTCTTATTTTTAATACTTCATATTAAATATTGGTTTTTTTTATATATTTGAATATTACATATGTGGACCTATATTAGTTTATCTTATAATAAAATTTATTTAGTATATAAATTTTATGATTCACGATATGACTTTACGATATACGTTTACGTGATGTAAAGCAAATTATTTAAACTCTCAAACTTAACAAGCTCTTTACAACGAATAAAAAATTTAAGTTGCATTGAATAATGGAAATGCTTGGATGGTGCCCTAGGCAATGACTGATCTGTTATTTACTTTGAGTCTTAAGCGATCATTCTGGTATTCAAAAGTTGATAGAAAATCAATTTAATTTGAGATCCGAATAATTCTCTTCCAATAGTGTTGCTTTAGAGTTCCATTCTTGTAATAATTTCGGGTTGGATCTTAATTTGATGTCAGATAGAAGGCTGCTTTTGAATCCTTTTGTTGGACATTTTTTGCTATACCAAAACTCGTAAACTGAAGGCTGTTATTTTTTTCAAACAAAAGGAGATCTTAACCATTAGATAGAGAGAATTGAATGTACTGATACAAAATATTTCAGAGATCCTGAGGATGGATCAGTCCGTCAAAAGACATCCATTTGACATGATTTGCTTGGTAAAAAAAATCAGCAGTATGATCAAAATCCGAGGAATGTATCTGATAACAGTGATTTTCAAAAAGATGAAAGAGAGTTCCAGTAGGATATTGGCAATTTTCGATGGACATGGCTATGCTTTAGCTGGGTAGTTTGTTAAGGCTTGTGAGTAACTCTGGATGCACAGCCTCGATAGGCCAAGTTCCTTGCATTTCCTAATTCTGCAGCACACGCTTCAGACTTCAATCTCTAGAACAAAATGAGAGAGATGTTTTGCAGCACCTGAAAAAAAAGACACCCGTTATCAGAATGGATAATATATCCTTCACCTCGGCTCTCACAAGATCCAAAGGTATATTTGGATTATGAGTTTTGACATAATATGTTAGAGTAAGTTAGGATGAAGTAGACTAATATGAAAAATATTATGTTTGGGTACAACTTTTTGAAAAATTAAGTAGTGTGAGATGATGATTTGAAGCACATCAAATAATCTAAAATTGAACCTATTAATCTGGTAGTATTTGATATATACTCATTTTATCTCTTTTTTTTTAATTTCTAATATTAAATTAAACATAGAGGTTAAAACATACTTTTATATTAATTAACTTTTTAAATCTTATGATCTAAATTTTTTTGTCTAAACAACATATAATTTAATTTAATTCAATCCTCATTCAATTTTTATTCAAACTTATAATACATCATACTCTACTTCACCATCGGTTACTTCTCCTATTCATCCTTCATTATTAAATACTCAAATAAATCCTAAGGGTATTTAGTAACGTTGTTTTTCACTTATTAAAACTTTTAGATTGTGCAAAAAAAATATATCTCTGTTGCATTTTGAAATTTGATATGTGATGTCTCTATGAGATCCACGGTTTCTCCATGTTAAGGACGAACAGAATGTCTAGATAAATCAATTAAGACAAATCACACAAAAGGGTATCCTTAATGCCACTCCTTATATCTTAATGCCACTCATTTTAGATCATTATACCCTTTATTATTTTATAGCAGGAGATGATAACTAGGAGAAGTTGAAAAGTTATCTCTTCTCAAAGCAGCTACCTACTTTTGAATTTTTATTATCAATTTTTTTTCAGCTTTTGATTAGTAAGATCGTATATTTTATTTGATAAAAATAATGTTATACTTTTTTTAAACTTTCATGCATAAGAAAATATATATTAAATGCTCTCATGTAAATACATTAATCAAAATATACTTTTAATGTTTGACATATTTTATAGTTTTTAAAATGTTATATCTTCAAATTTTATTTTTTAACAACCCTTAATAATTTTATTTTAATTATTTGACCAAATATTTTTTGAAACTAGTTTAAATTTAGTTACCACTACAACATTGTAAAACAGTAATTTATTAAATATTTTGATTTAAATCTTATTAGAAACCATATCGTACAAAATAAGACAAAAATAATAAGAGCTATACCTGCCCTAAAAAAGAGTTATGCGACTTTGTGGCTACTGTGTTATATGTTAAAAAGAGCTATTTGCTCAATTTATTTTAAAAGTGAAAGATCACGCAATACTTTTTTCATATTATCTATTTGGTACATAGTTTTCTATTTCTATGCAAGTGAAAACTCAAAAAATTGGATATGGGATTATTACTTAAATCAAACAAAATATATATCATTTGATCCATCAAGCCAAAAAAATATATTATTAAAACACAAAAAATGCAAAACAATGAGTTTTAGTACTTTAGTAGATATAAGGAGTGATGCATCATACTTTTTTATTATGGCTGATAACTGAATATTTAAAAAATCACATAAACAATAAGTGAAATATTTGATAATGAAACATACACTTATATGCGTGTTATTTGTTATACTTGTTGGGATGGTGTGTAGGCCTTTTAATATTTTGGTAAAGTTTAATTTCAATTTTTTGATAGTCAAATTCATTTTATATTTTTTATATATTGCAAAGTGAATAAATTTGATATCAAAGTATAAATATTATCGGTAATTAAAAAATAGTAATTAAACATTAGGTAGAGTGATGCTATTAAATTTTGAGATGACTTAGTAGGAGGAGAGCATGAGTTTCTAGGAGAGAAATTTGAAAGGATAAAATTTTCTTTGGGATAACTTTGGAGTGGCAATAAGAATTTTGGAGTGGCAATAAGGCCATCCAATAAAAAATTAGTGTTGTGAGAGGTACACGAGACAAAGAATCATACATAGACTGACACCAAATTTAATATAACTCATCGTTAGCTAAACTATATCCTCGGAACGATGGTATGATATGAAAAAAAAAGATGATAATTTAAATCTTAAAAAAATATATAAAAAATGACAATGCATTGGATGGATGGCTTCCGCCTCTATTATTCGAGATGCTACATTGCATGAAGAGCCGTATGAATTTATTATTAAATTAAAATTTAATACATTATCAATAATAATGTACTCATTATAGGGGTTTCTCCTAACGTCCAAAGGTTCCGAGGAGAAACATAAGCAACTGTTTGTTTTGCATAGACCAGGTTCATGAAATTAAGTATTTAATATTATTTTCTGTAATACCTTTAAATTATAATTTGTTGGCATCCAATTTCAAATTATAAGCTTATATATTTTCGTCAAATTTATCCTGATTTCCATCAAGTTTTATTTAATTTTTTATTAATTTAATGTTTCAATAACTATAAAATATTTTTATCCTTACTTGTTTAATGTTAAAGGAAAAAAATATAAAATAATAACAACATAATATTTCATAATTATTATATTTTCACAAAGTAAGTCGTTTTCTTAATTTTTCATTGTAAAGGAAGTACACTAAAATGGTTCTATAATTACTGGAAAAAACAAGTTAGCCAAATTTTGGATGAAAACGTTTATAAATTTATGATTTAGCATTAAAGGCGAAAACAATGTTAAAGAAAATAATTTGAATATTTATTATCTACAAAGTAATCATTAATTGCACTTTTTTTAATTGCCACTACAATATTTGAAGGCTTCATCTTGATTGTATTTCGGGTCGTAAGTTTTATTACGAGGAGCAAAAACTTTTAGGTAAGCATAGACTTGAATTTGAGATCAACCTAAGCGAGAACATCCAATTTACCACTTTTGTATGTTGCGACATCATTTCATGGGGGCAATTAGTGGTAACGGGTTTTGAATTCTCTTATGATTGAATTTTGGAGAAACTTTTAATGGCCTCATTATACAACTGAATTATTCGGTCCTTCGCCTATATATAAATCTTCTAGGTCGTGTAAATTTAGTGAAACAAAGAGATTAATTGTTATAAAAATATGGTCTCATGGTATAAAATGGCTTACCTTGCAAGAATCATGTCAGTAAAATTCTTAATTATAACAAACGGTCGATATAGTGAATCGGAAAAAAAATCATCTTTTGACAGTAATCGCTCTTTCACTATTTTTTTTCTGTCCACATCTCTGCGGCATAAAAAGTTCATAAAAAAGGGAAACAAAATCTCATTGAGAAAATGAAGATTGAGTCCTCTTCAATTCAGAAATCATGTATAACATGGTTTAAACTTGCTCTTGCACAATTTATATTGTATGCCAGCCGATAACGCTTTTCTATAGCTGCTTAAATCGATTAACAAAGATCGCGGGATCACAACCGAAAACATTTTCAAAATGGTCTCTCATCTCAAACGGAACTAGTAATAATATCTAATTTAATCTAATCAAATTTGATTAGCATATTTAATTAATAAAATCATATTTTTTTTCGAGTTTAATTTTTAAAGTTATTAATTTACCAAAAAAATTAACTCTTTATTTATATCCAAACATCAAATTTGTAAGATGTTAATAATTTTAGACATTAAAAGATATACAATGAGAAAAATATCAACACAAAAAAAAAAAAGATTTAGGCCCATATGACTTCGGCTGAGTTTGGAAGAGGCTTTTGGAGTGTGCTTCAAAAAAAAAGGTTAACTTGCTTTTAAATGGATGATTCTTTGGTGAATTTTTTTTCAATTGTTTTCTTCCACAATTTCTGGCAAAGACAATTATTTTTGTTGCTTTTTTAGAAAGTTGGAAAATGGACATGTGGATTAAAGCATTGTCAATAAAAGCAACTGAACTTTTTTCCACCATTTGCATGTTTCCCAAATGCAGCCTTCATGTCATAGGATCACATGCTTGCTTTGTAGAAAAAAAGGAAAATTAATGATTGTTTTTAATAAAACCAATTCTTAAAGCAACACCAAATGAAACCTCATGAGTTCATCATAAAAAAACAACACAATGTTATATATTTATAACACATGAACTAATAATTCATGAATCCAAAATAAACTGAAATTTGAAAGTAACATGAGGCACTCTAATCCTAATTCAAAATCCACAATCTACTATGAATCACCAATTACTAAAATTTCATACGTCCTGATTCTAAATCCATACTCTGATATAGAAAAAAAAATAGCAAAGAAGTAAATGATCTGCTTGATGATCCAACCTACATTAATCAAAATGGATCCTCAAACAACATTTGTCGTATCAAATATCTTGTCGTTGTTGGCCTACGAAGGAAGAGCAGGAGCAATGTTCGAATCCTCAACTGCACTAGTGATGCGTGCTAATTATACATATAAAATTGCTAGCAAGTGCACTAATCGTATCAAGTATTAAAGAAAGTGAATAAATTATCGATCCCACGAGAAATTTATTCTATCAATATCTAACACAATATTTTAATGAGATGGTACATTGAGTTTGATGAATTTATTGATTATGAAAATAAAAATTTAAATAATGGTAAAAATTTAACAATTAAGTATCAGAATGATGACTTAGGCACTAGACTTGGATGAATAAAATAAGAGAATTCTAAGTTTTAATAGATCAAATTCAGTTTTTAGTCTTTCTCAAGAGAATTAGATTTTACTGAAATTTAGATGTCCTATTCAGGATGCATCTACTAAATCAAATCTAATTAAGATAATCGATCCTATCCAGGATGTCAAGTCTCTTATTAGGGTTTTGAAATGCATTAAGTTGCAAAACCTAGATTATGGATCATTTCTATCCAGGATGACAATTCCACATATCTCACACCCAATATTCCTATCCAGAATGACATCAGATGTGACATGCAATGTATAAAAAGTAAATAATTTCCTAGATCCAATGCCTTATAAATAAATTATTCTTATCCAAGATGATAACTCATTCATAAATCATTAATCAAGAAAAATATTCCAGAAGAATCCAACAAAGCATGCGTAAGAGATTGAAAATAACTCAAATTGATATTAACAAAATCTAGGGTTTCTCAGTTTCCCTTTTTACAATAAAAATTTTCTAAAAGAAAATAACTCTAAAACATGAGAGTTCATCCTTTGTATAGATAGGAGAAG
>LTAE01000506.1:27026-47243 GCA_001647135.1 Pontederia paniculata
TAAAGGCCCTCAGTTCATTTCTCATCTTTGCAGCTTTCTGAGGTGGGCAGAACTTAGAAATAAATTTCTCTATGAACTGATCCCATATTGTGATGGCTCTAGTTGGCAGGGTGCTCAACCATGTCGATGCCTTGTCCTTTAGAGAAAAAGGGAAAAGTCTCAGCTTTACTGTATCTTCAGAAGCATGGTTACACTTGAACGGGTTGCATATCCTGACAAAATTATCAAGGTGGGTGTATGGATTCTCATTCAGGGCTCATCCAAATTGGTTCGCTTGTACCGTCCTCATGATGGATGGATTGATCTCAAAATTATTGGCAGTGATCGCTGGGAGGACCACACTGGATTCAATATTTTTGTATTTAGAGGAAACATAGTCCCTCATTGTCATCTCAGCATTTGGTGCAGTAACAGCTTGTTCGTTAGCCATCTTTGTTTCTCTTCTTAACTTTTTAGTTGTCCTCTCAATTTCTAGATCAAATTGTAACTCCAATCTCAAATTTACAACTCGGGATCTTGTTGCTATTATATTACTGTCCAGAATGTGTGTTTCCTTGTGCTTGAGATTAATATGAAAATATCACAAGGGCTTATGTAGTTTTGCTGTAATAATAAAAAAAAAACTCTCAACCTATAGTGATCATAAAAGATAGAAATAAAATTCCCCGGCGGCGGCGCCAAAAACTTGATGCGTGCTAATTATACATATAAAATTGCTAGCAAGTGCACTAGTCATATCAAATAATAAAGAAAGTGAATAGAGTGTCGATCCCATGAGAAAATTATTCTATCAATATCTAACACAATATTTTAATGAGAGAGTTACATTGAGTTTGATGAATTTATTGATTATGAAAATAAAGATTTAAATAATGGTAAAGATTTAACAATTAAGTATCAGAATGATGACTTGGGCACTGGACTTGGATGAATAAAATAAGAGAATTCTGAGTTTTAATAGATCAAATTCAATTTTTAGTCTTTCTCAAGAGAATTAGATTTTACTGAAATTTAGATGTCCTATCCAGGATGCATCTACTAAATCAAATCTAATTAAGATAATCGGTCATATCCAGGATGCCAAGTCTCTTATTAGGGTTTTGAAATGCATTAAGTTGTAAAACCTAGATTATGGATCATTTCTATCCAGGATGACAATTCCACAAATCTCACACCCAATATTCCTATCCANGATGCCAAGTCTCTTATTAGGGTTTTGAAATGCATTAAGTTGTAAAACCTAGATTATGGATCATTTCTATCCAGGATGACAATTCCACAAATCTCACACCCAATATTCCTATCCAGAATGACATCAGATGTGACATGCAATGTAGAGGAGCATTGAGGACCAATTCTTGCATGGGTAGAGGGTTTCAACAACTTTGTCCATCTTGGTTGTGAGGCATAATCGTGGTGGACGTACATGACAATGAAGCAATGGTCGATGAGGCGAATCAACTCAATGATATCAGCGAGGTAGGGGAAGTCACAATCGACAAAGAGCACACAACAACAGAAGCTAGCAAGGAAAGGGGTGAAGGAGAACTTGGTAGACTTTGTTGGACCACAAGTACGCCAATAGAGGCCAGCAATACGAAGGTCGAGCCGGTGGATGGGGAAATGACAAGGAGGAGGGTGGAGGGAACCATTATGTTTGACTCAATGAAGACAATATCTAGTAAGTTATTAGATTGCTCTATAAGAAATATCTTATATCGAGAAGAATCTCGTGCAGTAAAATAATAGTGTATAAAATAGCATAAATGCAAAATATTAGAGTCTGTAGAAGAATATAAATATAACAAAAACTATGTAGAAGGATCGATAAAGGACTATAAATCGTCACTAGTTCTTTTCTTTGAATTATCAAGTTAGAGTAAGTTGTAGTCATTGTAAGAAGTGTTAATAGTGTTCACTATTATCTTCCTCCTTAAGTCCCTCTTCCAATTAATTCTTAAAGTTTTCTTCCAAATTCTTATAATCCATCATACTCACCACACTTATATTTTTCAATATAGTGATATCAGAGTTAGTCATAAAGTTTTCTTAAGTACAAATATGCTTTCAGTTCTAATATCACAACTCGCCAAAGATAACTTTGATTATTTGTGTCAAGATGAAGGTCTTGTTAAGCTCACATAACTCGTGAGAGATTGTTGATAAGGGATACATCGAAACAGAATATGAGATGACCTTATACCAAACTCAAAGAGATAAGTTGAAGGAAGCGAAAAAAAGACAAGAAGATTCTCTCTCCCTCATTTACAAAGGTATAAATGTAATTATCTTTGAGAAAATTTTATGTGTTACTTCATCTAAAGAAACTCAATAGTTTCTAGATAACTTAAACAAAGGAGAATACAACATTAAAAAGTTACCTCTTCAGACACTCATGATGAATTTGGATCTATGCATATGAATGATTGTGAATCAATCTCCAGCTTTTCAAGAGTTCTAACAATTACTAACTATCTTAAAAGAAATAATGAAAAATAGCTAGAATTGTTGAGAAATTTCTTTTATGTTTATGACAATTAAAAAACTAAAAGATATTGATGCTATGATTGTATATCAACTAATAGGATCCTTACTTATGAAGAAAGATTACATACGAAGAAAGAGGAAAATATGAACAAAGAAGACAAGAAGAAAAAGATAGGTCCGCACACAACCCAAGAGGTCGAAGAAGAAGAAGAAGCTATGCAAAATCCGATGGAAGATGAATGTATGATAAATACCAAGTGAAATATTATAATTGAAATAAATATAATCAGTATGCTTTCAATTGTAAAAATATATCTCTCCAAGTCGAAGATAGGGACAATCATATGGAAGAGACAAAAGAAGAGGATAATCTTATCCTATTGTCAACATATAAATATGTGCATAAAAAAAGGAAATATACATGGTACGTTCACACGGGCGCAAGCAGTCATACATTTGGAGGCAAGAGTATTTGTGTATAACTCAATGAGTCAATGAGTGGAAACATCACCTTTGGATATTCCCCAAAAGTACTTATAAATGTCAAAGGTAAAATTCTTATTGGGAATATAGCGTCAAGGGATCGGTTAAGAATCAGAACAACAATTAAAAGCGAGAAAAAAAGATTGATACTTAAATTTTAACGTGGTAAAACCCTTTTGATCGATGTGAACAAGAGGGAAACATCCACGAATAAGTGAGGTTGTCATTAAAGAATTTTCACTATGACCCTGTTTGGTATAGGAATAAGGAAAAGGAGATTAGTAAGAATATTCTCTTTTTGTTCTTATGAGAAGAATAGAAGTGTGTTTGTTGATTAATTAGTATTCTAATAATATTATTAAATATAATATTTAATATATATTTTTTGTTAAATAAAATTAAGTATTTATTGATATTATTAATTGTAATAGTTAACTAATATATTTCTAATTATTGGATTAAGTAATGATAAACAACTATTAGTGCTAATTTAAATTATAAAAAAATAAAATGTTTCTAATAATATTAATTAGTTGTTATTTTATTTTAAATAAAACTAAACTACTAATAATTATAATATTATATGAATTAACTAATACGAAAAAGACTAGCTAATCAAATTTTCCACTATTCTATTTTCAATAATATATTATTACCAAATAATTGTGATAATATAATAATTATTTAATATATAAAATTGTTAATATCAAGATATTTATAATATATATTTTATTATTAATGTTATGTTTTTTCTTGCAGAATTTAATTAACAATAAAAAAACTTATTAATTATAGATGATTATATGTATTTATTAAAATCTAATTTAATAAAGTAAATTAGAAAAAAAGGAACAAAAAATTTGTTCTTTCTCATGCATGGCAAGAACAATATATTCTTGCTTTGATGACAAAAAATGGTGGTATTATATATTTCGAGGTGGTTTTAGAAAGTAGAAGAACTAGACTATTCTAAAGGTGTGTGGGTGCAAAAGCAAGAATAAGAGGTTTATTCTTTTCTTATTCTTGTAGCAAACAAGCCCTATGAGTAAAAAAGAGTACATAATAAACCCTAATGGCTCAAGCCTTCTACTGCTGCCACAAATTTTTATTTTCATTTTTTTCTTTCACAATTTTGAGCATAGAGTATAATAATTCAAGGCACAACATATCTGACTCAAGAATGAATGACATAAGTTTGTCTCTAATGTTTATTATGTTCGGACAAAAAAAAAACAATATTTTTGGCTTAGACCAAGTTTTAGAAAAAGTCTATGATATTCATATAAAAAATTTGTGGTCTTTCAATAAAAGATCAAAGAAATAATTTGACTGCAAAGTGTCAATGAGTAAAGATATAATGTTCTTATTAAACATTCAAAATGTTTTCAAATTCCTAAAAGCATGTATGAATGACATATCTTGATTTTGGCACTCAAGATATGGACATCTAAATTTTGGTGGTTTAAGTTTTATTGTAAAAAAAAATATGATAAGCGACTTATCTTTAATTAATTTCCCAAATCAACTATGTGAATAATATTTTCTTGATAAGCAAAACAAAAACAACTTTCTTAAGGAAGTTTCTACAAGGGTCAAGAAGCCATTATAGTTAATTCACATTAATATATGCAACCTTATCAAGCCATTGTCCTTTTCTTCTCTTTATTTATAATTTCAGTAGAAAAATATAAATTTATTTTCTAAAAGAAAACTCAAAAGTCATTGATGCTTTTTAAGAAATTTAAAGCATGTATTGAAAAATGAAAGTGCCTTGTATACATAGGCCATGAGATCAGATAAAGCTAAAGAATTCACTTCATATTATTTCAATCAATATTGTGAAGAGTGTGATATTCATCGTCCACAAACTATGGCATATTCCACTCAACAAAATAGCATTGTAGAACGAAGAAAATCAACACATACTCAATATGACTAGGAGTATGTTCAAGAACAAGAAGTTGCTAAAGGAGTTTCAAGTTGAAGCCATGGCTTGTGTAATCTACCTTTATAATAGGAGTCGTTTTAGAAGTGTATGGAACAACACTCCTCAATGGGCATGAACTGGAAGAAAGTCGGAAGTTTGCGAGTTTTTGATAACATCGCACATGAACATGTTCCATATCAATATGGAGCCAAATTAGATGATAAAACAGAGAAGTTTATGATATAATTCCTTCTCTAAAGGCTACAAGTTATACAATCTAGATACAAGAGAAAATATAATAAGTCAAGACGTGAACTTTGATGAGAAAGGAACGTGAAATTGGGAAACTTCTTACTAGGAATATTATGAACTTACCCTGTCTAAAGAAGAGAAGACATGTTAAGAAATGAATGAACTCGACACTACAGTAGTCTTTCCAATATCCCCAATATCCATTATTAGTGTTAATTGATTCGATAAGTAAACGTCTAAATTAAAATGTAGTGCCCCAAAATCCGCCCTAGACACGCGGTCAGGTGTCTCGGGAATGTTACGATAATAAATAATATACGATATAAAACTATAAATAGCGAAAAAATATTAATAATAAAATATAATCAGACTCAATAACAATAACAAAATCTTATACATACTATGTGCAATATTTACATCGAGAGCAGCACCACCGGGATCCATTATTCTCGATTACCTACATGAATCCAGAATGTAGAAAAAATTCATCATGATTAGCCGTATGTGGCAGTCATATTTATTTTAAAGACCTAACATTGGTTTCAAAAAATCATATCAATTAAATATACTAGCCATGTCAACTATCTTAGTATAATCAATATATTTCAATGTACTTATTTTACTTAGTACATTATGAAAATATTAATTGACGGATAATAATATGCTAATGTGTTTGTTACTCTAGCATAATACAATCATATGTTTCATGAATATGAATCAATATCAATAAGCTAGATGTATTTTATACTCTAGCAATAATCAATGTCATCTATGAGTATTAACTCTTATTAGTATATTTTGGTAGTCATTATTGTTACTATTCAATGTTATCAATAATCAATATTCAATCTTTACAATTATCAATATTGTTATGAGCATCAATAGGTACATGTAGGTACACAATGTGTCAATATCAATAATCAATGACTCATAATCAATCAATAATAAATAAAATTTATCGTTTACTTCAGTTTCTTAATCTTGTTTGTTCTTTACAATTATCAATAATATTATGAGCATCAATAAGTACCATAGATATGCAATATATCAATGCCAATGTCAATGATCAATAGCTCATAACCAATCAATAATAAACGAAATTTATTTTTTACTTCATTTTCCTTATCATATATTATATGACATTTTAGAAGTCCCTCCAATGACTTCCCAATAAATCGTCCTCATAAATCTGTCTCTAATGAGTCGTCCCAATATGTCATATAATATTTATCAATATTCAATGATTCAATCAATCAATTCATTTAGCAATATATTGTAGATAATGATTATCTCGATGTCAATAAGGCTTGCCAACCTAGGTAACACATAATACCCACAATATCCCATGTTTGAATCATATATCAATGGTTTGAAAATATCCCGGGATGAGATCGACACATCACAATATGATCAATGGTTTAAAAAAAATCTCAAAATGAGATTAACACCCGACAAAACAATCCATCGAGATATCAATCTTCAATAAGCCAATTACAATCACAATCAATGATTGTCAATTTTAAAGTCTAATTACGATTGTACATGCAATAACGCTTCTAAGTATGGTTCAAGCAATTCTACAATCAATACTAGAAGCACAATACAATCCTCAATATATAACATGCAATTATTCAATAAATAATATTTGATCATAATCATATTTTATTATTAAAACATGGATTTTAATAATATCAATAGGGCGATTAATAACAAGCAATATTATATCATTTATATATAATTAGTTATCAATTAACAATATTAATTTACCAACAATGATTCTCACTTGATAATTATCAATCGATAATTAAATATATTAAATAACTACTAAATATGTGATCGATTCATCCTCTTTCGATTCATTATTTATTTATTTCAATCAATCATTACAATAATAAAATTCATATATTATTGTCAAATTGAATTGTAATGGATCTTTACCGCATACCTTTGTCTTATTTTCTTTATCTTCTTTTTCTGTAGTGACCCCAATTGTAGTGTCATCTTTCTATCCATTTATCAACAACTTGACATTTGTAAACCTCGATGATAAAGATAATAACAATTCAAATTTATGATAAAATAATAATTCCTAACCAAGATTGATCTAGTTGTATACTTCACAACTCGAATAGCATCACATATAAAATTCATAACTTAAAGTATAGAGTTCCGATTTAAGTGAGACCAATTTTATTTGAAACTAAACTTTATTATGTTTAATCCTTATAAACTTCAAATTCTATTTCTTACAATAAAGTTCTAAAGAAATTCAGAGGTCAAACTTATAATCTATTTCACTTTCAGAAATAGATAAACTAAGTGTTACTGATTTTATAATTTATTACTTCCATTATACCTATCATATTTATGTAATTCCAATTTTATCTTAAAGGAGATTTATAAAAGTTCAATATATATTAATTTAAGAATTTATACTACTATATAGTAATCCCAAAAAATCCCACAATTGGATCCATTGAGTTTCCTTTTCGGAATCTTGGTAGCTTGATATGTGTCCGTTATAAAATCCATATCTTTCTCTACCCAACTCATATTAACTTAACTCCAATTAGGTTCAAAAGCTAACTTAACACATGATTTACCAAATAAATTTCATATTTTTATCTGATATGTACGAATTATAAAATAGTTACCAATTTAGCAACGTTGCTGTCAAAGACAGAATGACAGACCATCACTATTTTGCTCATATCTCCGTCTACATGCATTTGTTTTGCATAATTTCAGATTCATTAGAAAGTAAACTTCCAGGAGATCATTTCATATTATTTTAATAATTTTTGGCAAATAAAAAACAATTCAAAACTCTATTAGGTTATTATTAGCTTATAATTTCTAAATTATAATTATATAGTTTACTAAAATTAATTAGGAAACCACCATTACTAACCTTTATAGCTTCTATTAGCAAGAAGTATAACATCCATCCATTTCCTCCTATTCCACTTGATCAAGAAGAGAGACGAAACTTTATTACTTCTCTTTTTTCTTCTCTTGTTCGGCCAATTGAGATAAGTTTTTATAGTTCTTTTTTTCCCTTTAGCTACTGCCCTTTTCCACCAATGATATGAAACAAGTGTGGAGGTGATTATTATCTTGAAGCTACCTGGTCTTGGCATAAATGATATAATGACCTTTTAAAATTGAAATATTACATCAAATTTTTGAAAAAGTAATCTTTAGACTAAGCTAAGGAGTTACTAACTTTTTCGACCAAAATTTAATTTTCTTTCAAATAATAACAATAATAACAATAATAATAAATTTAGTTTAACTTCTAAATTTTAAACTATCTAAATAGTATAAGTTGGTACAGAAGTAAGATTTGCAATGAAAGCAAATCTACATTGTTAAGTTAAATAAAAAATAATAATTAATCAATTAAGAATGTTAGTATTTAATAATTATCTTATTATTTATTTTGAATTATTAAGCACTATCATAAACTTAGGGACCGTTTGACGCATTCCTAATTTTTGTTAATCGATAATTTAGATCACCACTAAAATAGATTACCATTTTATAAATTACCGGTAATATTATATACAGTGTTTGGTAAGTAGCAAAAATATAAATTGTAATTTAAATTATGAAACACAAAATTACTAAAATACCCTCTAAAATTATTGAATTAAAATAAATATAAATAAAAAATAAAAAAATAAGTTAGGTCAAAATATGAGTTTATATTATCAATCATTTCTAAAATAATTAAAAAAAAAATTAGAAGATTATGTTGAACACTATTATTTTGTAATAAAATATAAATATTTTTAAAGTTTGATTGAAGAGATAATTTTGTTAAAAGACATGTCATCTTGTTGGTAATCTAGTATCAGTGAAGTGGTAATTTAGATTATCAGAGAAGTAAAAATCATTGGTAATCTGTTGCAGCCAAACGTGGTAATATAGTGAGCCTTGAAAATTTTAAATTAAATAACATGTAATCTATCCGGATTATCTCATACCAAACGCCTCCTTAGGACTATGAGTTAGGAATAAGTGTCTATAATTAATAATATGTGCCATCATATATTTAATTTATACCTAATTTATTAATTTATATTAATTTACTATTATTCAATCTTATCATTCTGTTTACTCGATTATAACCTGCCGAGTTATCCCAGCCGATGTCCATGTCATGTTTCACAGCATTGCTTTATATATTTTCGGAGCTTTCACCCTACAAGTGCTAAAATTTGGAGGTGCCTGCCGCAGGGTCACTTCTAAATCAAGCCTTTCTTTCCTTTTCATTTGAAGATTCTTTTAACAAAAAAGATAAGGGTTTAATGAAGAGTGTTTCACGGTGAAACATCTAGAGGAGTGTTTCACCTCCATTAAACCCATAAATGTGTCATACAATTTTTAATATTTTATTAAATATTTTTTAGTCGTCAAATTTTAAATTTATCATTATGATCTATTATATAAATTGTACCATCAACATATATATGATTTATGAATAATTTTAATAACATAACATAATCATACATTTAGATTTTGATAATTAAAAAAAATATTTGTCATGATATTAATAAAATACTATAGGACACGATCATTATTTTTTTAAACAAAGCAAGTTATACATTTCGTAATAAATGTGATAATTATGACATCGAGGTTGAAAGTTAGGCATTAATGAGCGTGTCATGCACTATTATTTTGACACCGTGTCACACACATTTTTAACCATTAAATTTTTTATTTGCGATTATGATTTAATGTTAAAACTATTGATATATAAATCATGTATATATGAATAGTATAATTTTTTATATGGTTAGTTTTGATAATAAATCACAATGACAATTTTAAAATTTGATGGTTAAGATCACGTTTAACATGATGTTAATAAAATGGTACATGACACATTTATTTTTTCCCAATAATATTTACTACCATCAATTTTCTAGGTATTACTCGATCATATCCAAAATAAGCGACGAGTCCCTTAGAAGAATTGCCACTTTTAAACAAATCAATTCAAGAAAGGTATCCACTAATTAGAGTCGGAAATTAGAATGATTTCTAATTATAAGTAAAATCTGATAAATTTAAAAATTCAATTGGATCCATAAAAACAAGCAAAAAGAAACTTAAAATTACAAGTCCAATTGTACCGTAGAAAAGTTTTTAAATTAAACGTTATCGGCCCCTCAAGTCAGAGCCCTCATTCAAAATAGTTTTAAGAGGTCATTTATATACGGGGTTAAGGCTTATGGAGTTCAATTAGCTTCACACATGTCGAACACCATATATTTTAAATTTTATGATGCTTTTTTGACTCCACTTTAATCTATCAATAAAGTAAAAGTTAAAAGAAAATTATAAACCTCTATAATTATGGTGCTTTATGTGTAGTAGATTTTGACTTCACATATTTCTTTTTCCCTTTGTATATTTGTAATTGTTATATTTCTTATTAATTCATAATTTTATTACGTTATAATATTAGTGCATACATATTGAACTTACTTCTTATATTTCATTTTTAAAATAATTATTCCAAATGTGTCCAAAAAAATATTCGAAAAGTTGACCTACTAGAAAGTAATTTTCTTTCTTTAAATGATTTTAGAGTGATCTTTTTAATCTTAAAACACCAAGGATTTCGATGATGGGTGATTTTTGTAGATTAAAAGAATTCCATCTGGTTCACAGCATTTTCAAATTTTTTTTTTTGGAAAAGCTAACAAGTAACTGTTTGTAAGTGTTCGTTCATGCATTCCATCCTTAAATTGCCAACCTTATGTCGAGTAGGGTACACAAGGTCTTCCAACAGTAAAAAAACAGAAGATATGAAGTACCCTATTTAAGTAGGGCACAGAACCTTTTTAAATAACTGATATATAAAGATGTTACCAAGTAATCCAAAATTAGAAGGTGGAATCGGCACTTGGAGATACATTCTTCGATCTTCAGGTTACTAGCAGCAGTGCGGAATTGAGTTTCTCGTCCACTAATTATCTCATCCTCGCTAGCCAAATTGACAACTCTTACTGTTTATCAGTGCTAAGAATGGTCATTGCAGCATTTTGTTTTATTTTTTCAAGTAATATTGGACGATACCGTTTGAAACTTTAGAATTACGTTTAGCGTGATTGAGCATTTATATTCTAGATAATTATTATGTCATACAAAACAAGAAAGTATGTGATTCAAAAGAAAATAGCGATTCTTCTCCGTGATGTATCAAAGTTTAAGCAAAAAAGTTGTTGTTAAGGACACGTGGCATAACATATATGTGATCTCAAGGACTACTTACGACATGGTCGCTAGACACCACTACGGTTAACGAGCTTGTGAGAAAATTTACAATGACACTAATGCTAGGATCGTTTGATGGATACCCAGAAATATGCTGCCGATTATGCAGGTCAGTTGTCGATTTCAGACTCCGACGCCTGTGTCTGTCCCGGCGGACTTTGGCGGATTGAGCGCCCAGGCTCTTGTGGCTGCACTGGATGAATGAGATCCTTCACCATCTGATTAGCTGGATTTAATGTACAGATAAGTGTCAGCTTATTAACAAAACAAGGAGCAGTTCCAGGACTAAAGAGAATTAGTTGAAAAGAAAACTATTGATAATAAGTAGAATAGAAAAAAAAAGAGAATAGAAAAGTAAAGAAAATCCATTTCCAATAATAGCATGAATTGTTCAAATTGATTCTTAAAACTTTATGAATGAATAATATGCTCCAGATTTTTTACCTGTCAATGCACACTTTATGGCCACAGCCTTCACAAACTGGATTTCTCCCTGATGATTGCTGATGAATTTCTCCTGAAATTTAGCAAGAGTCATATTTAATTAATTTGAAATTAATGACAAGGCGAGAAAAATCTGTACAATTTCTTTTCGTCAAAATTCAAAATTGTCATATAGCATATTTGAAATGATAAAAATGTGAGTGATGAAACAGGCACAAAAGTTCATAACATGATCTGCTAATAAAAGACTTATTTCTAAATTTTGGAATAAGTAGCTATAAAATTTAAGCAACAGTGAGATCTGCAGCAGCTACTTATTAACTCCGTTCTTGGAGCAGATGCAGAAAGGAAAACAAGGCATCCAAAAGTTGGCCACAAAATTATCTCTCTTTCCAAACCATAAAAAGAAATGATTTCTTATTTTATGACGGTCGCATAATCACTTTGTAAATCATACAAGAAATACACGAGGAAAGCCGTACAATCTCATCTGATAAGTAGTCAACAATCTGATCCAATCTAGCTTGGCGTTTCAAGAGAAATGGTCGCAGGTGCCTCATATATAGATGTTTTGCTCCCTGAAGAAACAAACATCAAAGAAATGATGTTGCTTAGACATTTCGTAGTTAGTCTTCAAACCAAAAGCGCCAAGAGTGCAACATGTCAAATGATATGTCATACCTAAACCAAACTACAAAATGAGATATTGCAAATAAACCAGCAGAAAATTTAAAACCGATGGTCGGTTAACACTCATATTGGATTAATAGTTTGAAGCCAATATAAGGCATTAAATTGATTCACTAATCACATGATTTGGTGTTAATGTTCAAATAAGATGGCAACGAAGCTTTGCCCTCTCTCGTTTTCATCATCACCAATCGCTGAACTTCTTAAAAGACGATCATAAAGTATCCTTGTTGTCTTACGATTTATATATTTATATAGTTCACAACTATAATATGAATCATCTTTACAAAACCTCAATTTCCAAGGGAATTGACACAGTCATAATTTAGGAACAGGGAAAATGTGCACATCAACAAAGTCAAGATATTGGATACCAATGTACCCAAAAGAAGATATTGGATAGCAAGAGAAATCATTCCTGCATCGTTAACTTTTTAACAAAGGAGGTAATGGCACACTAAAAGATTAAAGCATCCAATCACATCTATTTTTTATTAGATATATAAGAAAGCTGAATCAGACATGAATAATCAACACTCTTAAATGGACTAACTTATTGTGAATAGATGTGTCTACACACGCAAAAAATAAGAAAAGGAAAAGGGGATTCTATTTTGCCATAGAGCTATGCTTCAGGAAAAACAACAATGCATTAAATAAAAATGTCATGTGCATTCCGATTTTCACAACATTGAAAATAGATAATGTATTAAATATCACTTGGCTTTTCCTTTCAATGTCATCGGTCCAACATGATAACCATAAATATCTAGGAAGCAAGGTTTTTAAGAAAAACTGTGATGCAAGGAGAAGTAAGATTTCATTATATAAGTCAACTTTCTTGAGTGCATCAATTCAATGTTTGGAACATACATTACCAGATGGAAGCTGAAGCCAAACCAGAAAAGCAAATTTCACATGGTAGTAGAATGGCAACCTGTAAATAACCACAATTATATGAAATATTTATTTCAGTTAGATGACTGCATCGAACTTATCAAAAACAACTTTAGCATACAAGTAAACTTATATGCAGCAAAGAAGTAGCACCTTCGAATAATTCAGCCTTCCATTGAAGCCAGGGCTTATATGATTGGAAAGCAAAGTTCTTTAATACGAGAACAAAATAAATCTTCACTTGCTCAATAAAATTGGCATTCACTAATGTAGTGTTCTTTAATACGAGAATAATTTTAGCAGGATAAGGGGCATTCCAGAGTAAAATGATCAAGGATTAGGATATTTGACAGATAACAACAAGGAAAATTAGATCTTCTGGAATACTGGAATGAGCTTCTGCATTAGTACTTATCATGAACCCCAAAGGAAAGGTCATGATGCAGTTTAAAGTCCATTCAAGAAGTCACCACACTTAAACAGCACCATGAATTGAAAAGTAATCTTTTAGCGTATATGGCTTTGTTTCACTATGCCTATTTAGTATCTTGACGTGCATTTACCAAAACAATCTGGAACTCACAAAATAATCACGTAACCCTTGTTTTCTCCACTCTTGTGCTGCAAAAGGGCCTACAATGACCAGGAAACTAACTACAGACATGATAATTCTTAACATGACAACAGGAGTGAGCAATCACGAAAGGCCCACTGTAGAAGGACAAGCCATTATATGTACTCTGCATGGTACATGCAACCATGAACTGAGATTTTCCAAGCTGAGACATCACATCTAGTACCACTTAAAAGTTGTTACACCTCGGAGGTACCCGTGAAAAGTTCACTACACTAAACAAGCACCGAAATGGCTTAGAATTCACTTATGGGACTTTCCTTTAATGTTATGGCATATTTGGTCCACAGTGCAGAAAATAAAATATATATAGTTCATTATGGAATAAGATTACCATATCATTCAATGTGTAAACTAGAAAATCTCCATGATAGTTAGTTGAGCTCTTAGGCAAATGAAAAAAGAAAATTCATTTGATGACGATTTTCGAACAACAATCATGGACTAAAGACAAGTATAATTAGAATACCTCAAAAGTGTGCAACATCAAAATGAAAAGGTGATAGAAAAGAGTACTTCAGGCAAGGAGAAATTTAGGAGATGTTTCCATATGCATTCAAGTAGCAGGGCCTACCCACTATAGAAAACTGACTATCATCTAGGAGTAGAAGTATACAAACTTTGTTCTAGGATATGTTGTCCACACAATAAATCATGACATGCATGACACTAATATCTAAATTAATAAATAGTATCTGAAAACTACAAATTAAAGATGCCAGTTTCACTATTTCATGAAAACATGTCAAACTAGCCACACGTATCTTTCACTTTAAGCTGACAAAGTAAAGTGAGAAAAAATTGAAAGGAAATTACCTTAAAATGGTTCTTAAACCATTTGTTATGACTATATCTTAAGCTCAAAACGAAGAACAAAGTGCAGAAACATTTGGTGTAAGGAACATACCAGTATATAAGTTTGTCAGAAAAAAATTCCACAAGACTAAAAGATCCATACGCTGCAAATTTCATAATACATAACTTAGATTATCGAATGCATTATATAGATTACCCTAAAAAATTCATAATAGAGGTCATTAGATATTCCAAAAGAGATTATATAGATGGAAAGCGAACACAAAATTATCTGCCCTCGAGAATTTAAATTATAACAAGAAGCTAAAACAGTACCGCATGAATCACAATAGTCATTATATCATCCATTGTTTAGTAAAATGAAGCAGAATTAAGTTTTCAATGAAAGAGATTTCCATGGAAATGGGAAATTTAACTTCAAAAAGTCGATTAAATATATTATATAACTCTTACCATATGAACTATCAATAAACATCCATGTTCTAGAATATTATAACTTTTAAGAACTAAATTCTCAAAGAATTAGACTTACAAGAAATTGCAGACAAAGGATTGCAAAATAAAAGATAGTGGGCTCAAGTCATGGCACACAAACCAACAAGACCAGTTGTGTGTGCTGACTCGGGTGCGTTGTGTGTTTTATTGTGTGTGTGGCTGGGTGGGTGGAGAGAGAGAGAGAGAGAACCTGCCCAATATGTAAGCCATTTTTCTTGTTCACTCAGATCTTTCTCTTCAATGGCCTTGAAGGTAGAGTATATAGGTAGACCAATACCAATAGTGCAGCTGTACAAACCAGAAAATAGTAAATAACATATAATTATTCGATTGAGGAAAAGAATTGTTGACAAAAATAAATGCAAGCTGACAACCCAAAACATGTGTGGTTGAAATGCACAAGCACGAAAAAAAAAACAGAGGAAAGAAATGAATTTCCTCTATCAATGTAAAAGTAATAAATAGCAAGTTCATCTCTACTTTGAATGAACATTCATACTAGTTTCTTTTTTTTTTATTTTTCTTCCATTAGTGGGAAGAAAACAAAATGAAGTCCTCCTTCCAAACAAATTCCATAGCAAGACAAGGTAAAAATTTGATGTCTCACAATCCTAAATCACAGAGGGAATGATATATAACAGAAGGGCTAAAACATTGCAGAAAATTGACAACCTAAAATGATTCATATGAAGTTTAATTAGGTTTTTTCACCAAAATGTTTATAAGTTATTATTAACACCCTTTAAAAAAAGTTATCCTTAGTGACTTTTTTAGGGGGACACTCATAACAATTAGGGCATAGGTTTAAGTTGATCCCAAGTAAACTTAATCATAATAGGCCTCCTTCCAATAGTGCACAAACAACACAAGAATCCACTTGATCAGCTTTGATTTTATTTAATACAAACTTAAGCGATGCTTACGGTATACTTGAACAGCCAAAAGAGATGAACCAAAGTAGAGATGCGAATCTTTATTTTTTGAAATGACTTTAGTTATTTGTTGGAATGAATTGATATGAAAGTTAATTTCGCTACACAAGAAGATGCATGAAGAAAACATTGCATATTGATGTAAAGAGCACATTAACACCTCAAAGTTCATAACTAAGCATAATGAAACCAGTTAGTAAAATATATTAGATAAGGCATATTTACTTGTTCAAAGTCAAAATCATGTAGTGGAGTTTGGATATCTGTTTTCTTAGTTTGCTTTTTGATTTCCAAGCAAAAATACCTACCAAATCTTTGCAAAAATGTAACCCTAAGTTCCAGCACAAAACTAAGATGGTTTTCTTATGGATATTTCTTTTTAGGGATTCTTATGGATAAATATGTTAGTCTTTACATGTAAAACTAAAACCGAGAGGCTCATAACAAATGATGAAGTATCAATTTGCAATCAAAAGGTGGAGTTGCCTAGGACCTCTATTTTTCCTAGTTCCAGAGTTGTATAAGCATCCAAACAGAAGCTTCTACCTAGCATGTCATAATTTTTGTTGAATATGGATAGGATTGAGACTCACCAAGCAGTTCTGGTCACAACGTTAGAACCAAGTGGGTATAACAGCAATCGCAACCCAGCCTATAGAGCATTGTTGAAATCAATATAAATGATATGCTTTAAAATCGACAATTAAAAAATTGTGGGACTAAGAACCAAAGTACTGAAAATTATTACATACATGAGAAAGAATGCACAGTATTAAAGGTCGTTAGGAACAAATGGAAAGGACAAAAATTAGAAATTTCAGAAATTTGAATGTAAACTTTCAACAGAAAGTACATTCTATAAAGAAAAATATTCAATATAATAATAAAGAATATAAGTGTACAAATTCTCATGCATAATATTCACCAAATACTCCTTCAAACGTAACCAACCCATTTATATAAAGCTATGTTTTAACAGTTGACTGAGCCTCTAGATATGAAGAGTAACCATTGGTACTGACTACTAGTTAAAATTTTATATTTTCATTAACCTTGTATGCATTTACAAGAAACTGTACGAAAAAACTAATTGCCATAATTTATTAGAGACCAAGTAATGCAACAAATTTAGGTAAACGAGAAGCAAATTTACATGATATACATGGTGAACAGAGGCAACATTAGACGAATGCACTTAAGGCATAGCGGCATGATGCATAGTCAAACTCCTACCGAGCGTAAAGTGTTAACTTACATCCATCAATATACTACGTCCTAAGTTGCGTTCAATTTATACCTATCACAGCGGAAAAATATTAAGGACCGTGGCTCTAATTTCATGATGCAATGAAATTACAGATTTCTTAACAAAATAAAAGGTGTCAGATCAATAAGATACAAGTAAAGATCGATCAATTCCAATAAATCAAACAGGTCAACGAACTAGAAAGGTATTTAGTTTGATATGTACATCACGGAACATGAGGATTAGGAATGCCGAGGAGACGATCAAAAGACACTAAAATGATTCTTCATCCGAATCTTATAAGAGGGCTACAAATCAGGTATCAAAATTTGAAGGCGAGATCAGGGGAAAGTTGAGGACCTCGCTGGTGATGGTGGACGCGAAGAGAGCCATGTCTCCCTCTACAACAGAGGCGGCGGTGGTTAATCCGGCGGTGGATCGCCGGAGTCGGTTTTGCTTTGGTTCGTTGGAAGAAACGGCGGCGAGGGAACAAAAGCGAGGTTTTTGTTCCGCCAAGGAGAAAAAGAAACAATTCGAATCCAACGGGAGCCCGTTTTTTGAACCGGAAGCAAACAATTAACGCTTTTTTCGGGAGTGCAATTTTTTATAGCATTTGTTTGACATTTGGAAATGTGTTGACAACCGATGACAAAATAGTATATTATTATTTTTTACAGAATAATAAAATATAGAGCACATCATTCTTCAGTTGGCGTATAATTGGACGCAATTAAATAATTGTTTATTAACATATTTTACTAATTAAATTTGTCATCAAGTCAGTGTAATGACAAAATATTAACTGAATTTGTCATCAAATTAACTTAATGATAAAATATAAGTGCAAACGTTTTTAACTCATTTACTATTATGTATACAAAATTTGCATGTATCACATAATTAAAATACTAACTTATTCACCTGTGTGTGCAGAAATCTTGAAGCAATCAACCGTTCTCCAATTTATTTCATACTGATAGATAACTTCTTCCTCGATCAACCGTTCTATGTCAGTAACCACAAACTTAATCTTTTATTTTGTACAAAAATGATATAACTTTGTTTAAAATGCATTAGGTAGCTTCTAATGTAATTTTTCTATGTTCAAATGACGTATTAAGAACATATTCATATAAATCATGAAGATAATATGTTAAACATAAAAATATAGTCTGTCATATATTAATTAATTCATATACTTTATCAAACACTTTGCATGCATTTTTTATATTCTTAATCAAAATAAGTCTAACCTAAATTATAGATTTTCCTACATTTTCCTTCTCTTTATTAATATTGAATCAACATGATTCAAAATCACACAATTTTCAAAATAATGAAGAAGATAATTTCCATGTTTCTTTCTAATTTTTGTCTTAATCAAGTTCTCCTCTTAACCTTCTCTTTTTCTTCTTCTCCTTCTCCTTCTCCTTCAACCGTCAGAGATTCAGAAATGTATCAGTCTATTGGGCCTGATTTTTTGCTCCTTGGAATATTAAGGGGCATATTGACACACTTTAGAAAGCTCTGTTACATATAGCACTTGGGATAGTAAGGGGCACATTGACAACTCTTCTATTTTTATTTTTCCAAGTAGCCAAATAGAGAAAGAATTCCTGTTCAATTATGCTGATTTTTCTTTGCTGCAATGTGTCAAATGAATCTGGGAAGTGATTACTTAAACAAATTAAGCTTGTTGGAAATTCCTATTGTAATACCCCAGATTTTAAAACAAATCAAAAAATAAAATAAAGGAGATATACGAGAAGATAAGGTATAGTTTGATTAGGATTAAGAGATAATAAAAAGGATACAAAGGAATGGTAAGATAAGATAAGATATAATTATGATAGAAAAAAAAGATGTGAGTCAAAGTCAAATTATTATCATAATCATTTAAGAGACTCCTAATCAAGATTGGGATAAGAAGAGATTAAGTTAAAAAGTTATCTTAGTTAATTAATATTTTTAATTTTATCCAAACTAGTTTTAAAGGGCTCTTAACTATAAGGGAGATAGGAGGGATTAAATTAACTTTGACTAGGATTATGACTAGGTAACCCTATATAAAGAGAGTTAGAAGGGGGATGACCCCATAATTCTCTCTCAAGCTCAAGACATCATCTCTTTCTCTCTCTCTCTCTCTCTCCATCTCTCTCTCTCCCGGCGACGCAAGGACATGGAGGACCAACACGGACCGTGTCCACATGGGACGCAGGTCGTGTTGCACGAAGAAGAAGACTGCATTGACGAAGGGACATAGATCGCGTTTCAACCGACCGTGGAGCATCATGAAGACATAGGAAACATATCGTGTTGGGGAGGACACGGACCGCGTCGCACTTGCTCATCCGCGTCGTTTTATCATCACGGAGAACGAGATCGATACAGGTATGTAATTAAGGAGGATCAACCTTAAGGTATCTCATATGTGTATGATGCATGTACAAAAAAATAGACAGTGTCCCGAGATGTATGATGCATGTTCGTATGATTGTTTGAACTTGATTGAGGTAGGATTAGTATACTCTCACATGAACTTAGCATTATAGGTAATTGAAAGATAAAATATGTAAATGTTTGTGATTGAAATTATGCATGAAGAGGAAGGCCCCGACGGACT
>LTAE01000506.1:55510-81052 GCA_001647135.1 Pontederia paniculata
CAGGGTTAGTTAAATTTTTTTTAGGTCCCCTCTTTGGTGGGCCGTTTCACAAACATCCTTTTCAACGGCTGTTCAAGATCCTGGATGTAGATACTATGGTTGTAAACTTGATGATACTGCGATCGTCGTCTCCCTATATTGCTGCATCAAATGGGCGATTGAATTATCTTTTCTTTCTTGACATGTAAAGTTCCTGGTCTTAGGCCAATATGCTTTGCCTTAGTAAAGCTTTTTACCTTCCTTGTCAAAGATTTTTTTATTATGTAGATACGTTTTGCTCCTCTACTTCGTACTCAGATCATCACTTTTGATGGCAAATCGTAACAAAACTTATATCCGGTTCGTCACACCTCGTATATCTGAATAAAATTATGGTGAGTAAAAATATCTTCATTGAGGAAATTCCTAGGAATCAGATTTTTTGCATAGTGTTAACTGAGTTAAGATATGGGCATGTTTGATACCACGGACAATAGGATATGTTAATTTTCTGTAGGAAAAAAAAACTTGAGCCGTAACCTGGTCGACTATAGAAAAATGACCATAAAATATCAGATATTTTCTTTAGGCTTATCATAGAAACAACTGCATTGCATTTTAAAATGTCTTCTTTGGATGACTTTTGAGATGAGCAGCCATCCAAATGTATTCAAGAGTTAAAGAATACACAAGCAAAGATAAAAGAAACTAAAAACGTGCTAATTAGCAGCATTCGTCGTCCTACCATGTCTTCTTATCCCATCACAACCTTGCTTTCTTTCCAATATGCTACAGGTCTACAGGTATTTTTACTATAACATTAGTCATCATCCTTTGAGCCTTTTTTTTATTTCATAGCCTAACTATTGATGATCAAGATTCATCTGCGACGAATTTGATAATCCTCTTTTAGCAACACCAACACCAACTTGATGGACTTGTAGTGAGGTGAGTATAAATCCTCTTGTGATCTATACCATCTAATTTTAAGTTTTTAAGTATTATTCGAAAGAGAAAACTCAGAAAAAGGAACACAAGTTATAAAAAAGAAACTTGTTCTCCGGTCACTGCTTTCAATTTTTAACCAAATTATAAACTAGTCGGATCCTAAAAAAATTGAAATCAACCCAACCTAAGCTTTAGATTTTTTAAATTTTAAAAAAATCTAGATGATTTTAAAATTTAAAAAATTATCTAAGAAGTCCAATAGAGACCTACATAATTAAAATTATATATATAAAGGAGGCAAGGAGCATCAACTAAGAATGTCATGATCAAGGGTTCCGTAAGATCGATCAGATCGAAGATCGTAAGATTTAACTCTATAAATTTATTTTAAGACATAAAATTAGAAAATATGAATCCTTTTATGAATTAATAATGATAAAATTATTAATAATATTAATTTAATTATTATCCCATTAATAATTCCCTACAATATACATATTACGTAATGAAGGCTAGTTTAATTTATTTATTTTTTAATTAATAAAATAACAATAGTATGATTAACATACAATTAACATTTATAGTATTAAATTTATTTTTCATGAAAAAATAGTATTAAATATTTAATAATTTTTCTTAATCTTTTTATCTCCAAAAACTTTGTTCGCTAAAATTAAAAAAAGTTGAAACAAATAAGATATTGAAATAATATTAGATCTTACAATCTTACTAATCTTGCAATTTTGATATGATAGATCCTAGCTAAAATCATAAGATCGTACAATCTTGTAATCATGATAGCGATATTGACAACCATGCATGTGACACATATTACTTAATTAATGAAAAAATGAGTAGTATACTCCACACTGGCGGGAATGTCTATTGACTGTGTGCACACTTATTGTTATTCATATACTAATTTATATAATTATGTTATTCATATACTAATTTATATAATTATAACTAATGTGAAAATATAAAAAAAAAATATAAAAAGTAATAAATACATAACTTTTAAAATTTAGTAATCCAACATTATGGCATAATCTAATAAAATAATATTGATTATGAAATAACAGTATTTAATATAGATAGATAAAGAGTATATTAAGAAATTATACAGATTTGATTATAGGTAAAGGATAAATAAGAAAATAAAAGTTGAGCTGAGCCCATAAATTAAATAGAAAAAAATCTTTGAAAAAGAGTGAATGAGTAAGGATCAAAACAACAACCTCTTTCAATTTACAATGTAGATGACCAACATAGCACTACTTCAGATGTGAAAAAGTAATAATAATTATTTCTTATATAAGTTTCCACGGGTGTAATCCATAAATAATAATGTTAAAATATATAATATGCGGTTGGTATTAATTTATACAATTAAATACTTATTAATATTAAAAATCATCCAACTCACAGTACTCCATTAATTAATAAGGTATAATCCGCAAAACTATTTGAAATGGTTGCCTGTCACACACATGACTGCCCCCTAAGAAATTAGACAGTTATAGAGTTTCCTTTTTTCTATTTGGAATTGAAAGTATATATAGAATTTGGATTATTCTGCATTTATTTATTTTTATGTTTTCTTCTCCAGGTGACATGCTTTTTGCTACGAGACTCCATCAAGGTTAGGCTCATATCTAAATCACCAAGAACAATAATTTGATGTTCCATAAATAGTAATCAACTTTGTCATATTTCAACAAGAGTTCAGAAAATCCACCATATTCATTTTGTTTTGCATCTTAGATGTTGACCTCAAAGGACCATGAATTATTGATCAATCCATCTGTGCCATACTGTGAATCCTTTTTCGTCGTGGAACTTGATCGACTTATAAGATAAAGGATTTACATTTTCAAGTACTGTAGAAACAAATTAAATGAATGTCTGACGTCTAAGTCTTGTCTCACTCGCTCGGTTATATCTATATTACTTTTTTCCCAACTTAAACTCATTATTAATATGACCACTAAATTTTATTTTGTAGGATCACACTAACATTAGTCGACTATCATATCTCTCTCCTCCACGTCGATAATGAATATTATAACATTTTTTATTTTTTATATGACTAAAATTTTCTTTTATATTTTCTAATAATTTATTATTTATTAACACATGAAAGAGAAAATAATATTATCATATTTAGTCTCGATGTGGAGAAGAGAGGTACGTGCGTAGTAGCTAGCCACATAGGAATGCAAAGAGGAATTGTCGATAGCCGACTAATACGATCTTAGCGAAAATATATCATAAATTGGATAGTCATGTACTTATAGACTAGCACAAAAGATAAAGTTATGAGTGATCCTTCAAAAGTTATCCTTATGTTCTACATTGCAAGAAATTAAGATATGAGTGATGCAAAAAAAAAGGATCCATAATTTAAAAAGAAATTCTATCAATTTTTCATTTCCAATTTTACGTCTTGCTTCTTTTTAGCCTAATCGAGGAAAGGAATAACGAAAAAAAAGGATTAAGGAAGGAAACCGAAGAGAACAGGGGAAAGGGGAAAAGAAGGAAAGAAAATGAAATTGAATGAAATCGAGAGAATTTGAATAAATTTATATATTTAATTAAATAAGATTAGAGTAGAAATTTATTTTATGTGTATATATTTCTTCTCATTTTGAAATTTAAAAAAGGTGAAAAAGAAGGAAGACGGATTCTGATGTTAATTTAACTAAAGAGTTGTAGTTGAACTTGATATCATCTTACTAAAAAGTCGCTAACTCTCGACAAACAAATGACGGATTGCATGTATCAGAACATTTGTTTACTGGAATGGAATTATAATTCCTTATTTACACAGCAATCAAACACTTAGAAAGCGTTTACTCCATTACCTCTTAACATTACCTGGTAATCTACATTACCTGATAGAAAAATTATCACCTATTAAATTATAAGTAATGTTCACTACCCCGTTTACTATATATAAGTAATCCGAATGGTAATTCAGATTATCATATTTACTTATATAAATGATTACTAAATAATATACATCATTTTACCAAAATACCCTTCATAAATATAATTAAGTTAAAAATTTTATATTATTGAATTAAAATTTATCAAGCTAAATTATGAATTCACAAATTAATGAATTTAAGTAATTAATACCCTTCAAATTAAAATAATAATAAAATAATCTTTATAATTAATAATAATAATTTATAAAAAATTAATCTAATTAATAATACTTATAAATTAACAATTAGTGTTATATTTTAATTCATAATATGATCATAATAATATAATATTATTTAAATAATATTTATTATAGTCATTAATATAATAATAAAAAATTATTATTATTATTTGTGTTATTGTTATTATTATATGATAATTTATTATTGTATTATGTTTTATTTATGGAAGATTTAAAAGAGCAAAGAGGGAAATTAATATAAATAAGATTATCATTTGGGTGATAATCTGGATAGACATCCTCTCGTAGGTAACGTGAATTATCACTTCATAATAATCTATATTGCTAAGCAATTCAGATTGACTACGAATTAAAATAAGTAAACTGGATAATGTGGTGGACCAGATAATTTTAACTGAAAGATTACCGTAAGCCCCCTTACGATCAAGCGGAGGCAGCGTCGCCTTTGGGGAGAGCGTTCTTGAAGGCCTCGTAGGAGGAGTCGAGCTCGACGTGGAGCTGGCTGGCCTCCTCCTCGGTGAGCTCGTCGGCGGCGCTCATCTTGGAGAGACGGCCGAGCCACTCGCGAACCTTGTGGCGGCCCTCGAAGTCGTCGGGGATGATGTTGACGTCGATCTTGGCGAGTGCGGAGGAGAGGTCGGAGAGGACGGGGTAGACCTGGTCGACGGCGACCATGTTGAGCTTGACGGAATCCATGGCGGTGATGAAGTGCTGGACGCACTCGGCGACGGAGGCGGCGCACGAGTTGCCGATGGAGGCCGGGGAGGCGCGGTGCTCCTTGGTGGCGGGGATGCCGGCGACGATGAGACGGTAGAGAGCGGCTGGGCAGTCCATGCGGTAGTTGCGGGCGAATTCTTCGACGGAAGGGACGGCGTCGCCCATGGCGGAGGCGAGGGACTTGAACTGGGAGATGAGCTTGTAACACTCAGACTCGTAGTCGGCGGAGCCGATGACGTCCCGGATGAAGGCCCTCTCGAGCCTTTCCGTCGTCTTGATGATGGCGTAGAGATCGGCGAGGGTATCCACCCGCTCCCTCTTGTAGCGCCGCAGCTTCGACTCCATGATCGATCGATAGATCTCTCTGTTCTGTTCTTTTGCTTTGTAAATTTGGGAACGAAGAGGAAGAAGACGAGACCTTTTGCTAATAATAAATAATAAATAATAAATAATAAATTGAAGTTGAAGTGGCGAAAGGAAGACTTTGCGGGTCTGCTGATGTTTTATTTGGTTTGGTTTATTTAAAATATAAATTTCCGAGTGAGAGCTGATGAGCTGTTTGTTCTCCAATTTGAGTCAACCAACTAATAGTTTGAATAATAATTCAATTTTAAATACTCTTTTTTATTCGCACTCCAATTGTAAGGTCTCAAGATTTTCATGAGAATGAAAGTTAATCCCACATGGACAAAACACGGAGGTGATAATGAGCTTATATGTAGTATCCTTTCTTATCATTCAAGATGCGTTTTAAATTCGTGCGGGCCATATGAGCCCAAAGCGAACAATATCTTGAATGAATTCGAGGGTCTTACCGAAGGTATCAAAGTCAATCTCGCGTGCTCACTTAAACCATATGGGACGAGACGACTCAACGAGGACGTTGAGCCTCTTAGGGAGGAAGATTGTAAGACCCCAAGATGATGATGAGAATGAAAGTTAATCCCACATGGACAAAACACGGAGGTGATCATGAGCTTATGTGTAGTATCATTCCTTATCCTTCAAGATGCGTTTTAAATTCGTGCGGACCATATGGTCCCAAAGCGAACAATATCTTGAATGAATTCGAGGGTCTTACACCAATATTTAAGACTACTAATATATAATTAATTTAAAAAGTAAAATAATATTTTTTTAACTAAATTGATGAATTCGAAACTCAAATTCAACTCGAAATACATTTTTACTAATTAAGTGTATCAATCAAACTTGATTAATTCTAAATAATACTACATCGGTTATAATTTTTAATAAAAAATAGTAATATAATTTATAAAAAATATATTACTATTAAATTAAATATAAATTATATGTTAAAATAATGAATAATCAAGTTGAGCGAATTTGAATTTCTCCAACCTGAATCCTGATAGAATTTAGGGCGTATGAGCAGATTTATAGGATATATTGTATAAATACGTGAACATCTGAATCATGTCTCATTCTATATTTTGTATAAGTTTTAGAAATGATATGTTTTAATCTAATATTATGGAAACAAAAAATAGATATGATGATTAATCTCCAATTTTTTAGGATGGAAAGAGAGCGAAATATAGAGATGAAATATACTTGCGCTCTTATTCAGCTAAAACTTTGAAAAGGACATGTCCCGTCTCGCCTTCAAGTTTATTTTCATTTGTTGTCCACTAGAAGAATGATATTTGAATTTTGGCAACGGCTGCCTATATATATATATATATATATATATATATATATAACAATTTTTTTCTTTGGTCAAGTAGTGATTTGCGAAAAAAATGGCTTTGGTGATGATTGGGAGAGAAGAAGAGACGAATTTAAGTTAAAAAAAATATAGAGTTCGTCTTGTAAAGCAAAGTATCAGCAAAAAAAATTAGATTGGAAAGTACTTTAAATCATTCGTGTTAATACAATCATAAAAATTATAATAATCAGATTATATATATGCTAATTATTTCAATATTTTTTTAGAAAAAAGTGTATTAACTTATTATCTTTATATTATTATTCTAAAATTGGATAGAAATCGAAAGACATTGTATAGTGAATTTACGATATGATTTTCTCTTGTTTTTTTCTTCACATAAATTTGATGTTTTTTTTTTTGCCTATTATTATTATTTTATGTTCAAGCTTCTGGATATTTAACTCTTATTTAGAAACTCGGGGAAGAATATTAGATTATTTGGATGTTCCTTTCGTATAAAGTAAATGGATAAAACTATTTTACCAGAATCATCGACGTCAAACAATTATTTAATCTGAAAAGTAAGGATGAAAATATCTTTTTACAGTAAGGACTTAGTTGATTCCATTGAATTAAAGTATAAAATATCAATAGAAAAAAAAATACTTAAAAAGATCATCGATGTTACTTTATGAAAATTAAAGATTTATTTTATGAAGAAAAAAAAAGCAGATACCAGTCTTTTTTAAAACTTTCATATCATTGTGGAAAGATAAATAAGATATAAATCAAAGTGACTTCGCACAAATAATGTTTGGTTAAACTTCACATCATAATGATGTCATTGAAATAATTAATATAGTCATACTGAATAAAATCATAGGATGACTATGTCGTAGACATAATTTGAAGTGAGGTTACGAATATTGTATATTACTTTATTAATATATTTTAATCGATTCATTTTTACTTGTTTCTTTTAAAAAAAAGTGTGAATACTTTAAGGGACGTTTTTATAGAAGATAATATTATATTAAATTATTTGGATCAACCATATTATTTTATTCACTTATTTTGATTTTGCAAGTAATATATATTGCAGATAATATATAGACAATTATCTATAAAGTGACAATCCGAATTGTCCATGAAAAATGTGACAATCTAGATTGTCACTTAGGTGATAATCTGTTCTAATTTTTTTTTTCACATTCATTCTTTAAAATTTTATTAAAATAAATAATAAAAATAGCTAAATAAATAATAATATAATATTTTATTGATTAATATAATTATTATTAATCACTATAGTAATATTATTATTTTTATAATTAAATATACTATTGTTATTTCTATTAATTTTAATATTTGCATTATTATTTAATTATTATAAAGTATTCATATATTATAAATAATAAATGATTTATTATTAATTATTATAATGTAATAAGAATTTAGAATAATTATTGTTGGTTTATTATTATCATTTTTAGATAATTATATATTATTCTTCTTTATACATTTATTTGTTTGATGTATAAATTTTATGAGTTTAAGGTAGGGGTGAAAGTAATGCGGGTCAAATGATTTTTTATGAAAAAAAAATCGTCCTACTTTTTTATATGATTTTTTAAATAAAAAAAATTATCGGTTTTTTATGATTTTTTTGGGCTCCTATATTTTTATAATTTTATTATATAAATTAACAACAATACATGTTATAATATAGTAATACATTATTTATTACTTATTTGTTAATATTTATTCACAAAACTTATACATTAATTGAGTAATTTTATATGTTAAAAATATTCTAAATATTATAATAATACATATATTAATTAAATTTTAATTACATAGGTCTCCATCGGACACCTCGAGTAGGTTTTTAAAATTTATAAATTGACCTAGGCTTTTCTTAATTAAAAAAATCTAAAAATTTTATGTCGGGTCGGTTTTTTAGGTTTTTAATTTTTTGGTTTTTTTGCTTACACCCCTAATTTAAGGTATATGTTTTGATTCAAGTTCATATAATTTAAATTAAATTTATATAAACTTGTAAAGTTAACTATATTGCTCAAGAGTATTTTAGTAAAAGTTGTGTATTATTTATTAATATATTATATATAGTCAATAAGGTAATAAAGATTGTCATGCACATTAGTAATGTACATTGATAGTAATTTAACAAGTGACAATCTTTTTGAGAGACAATTATATTGCCAGGTAATATAGAATGACAATACATCTTAAAGATTTTTCATATAAAACATTTGTGGATGAATTAAAAGAATAATATGAATTGAATGTCAATGCTCAAAAGTCCATATTACTTTTAAGAAAATGTAAAACTTGAGTATAATTTATGAGGTTTGGATAAGAAAAAAAATAATCAGAAGTAGGGATACATTTCATAAATTTGCAACATTGGCAAATTTTAGTATATGAAGAAGACGAAACATTAATAATGTATATGTTGAATTTAGACATTATTAATTAAAAATGAATGCAGATATAAAATATACTGAACAGGAGAGTAAATGACTTCTCAACTTCACTTATCATTTATTTCAATTGTAATATTCAGTGATGGCTGAAGAAAAAAAAATTAAGAAGAAAGTTAGAACAAAGATGCTAGATTCACTCGAATAAAGATTAAGAAATATTTCTTGACGAAACATTTTCTTACCATTAGTTTTAAGAAGGAGATTTTTGGGTTATAAGTGCATATGAAGCCCAATAATTTTAAGTCAGAATAAACCTAAATAATTAGTGTCACATCTGTTCTTGGTATGCCATAAAGGAAATAAAAGTATTCTAGTCCAAGGTTGGACACTGAGCTTGGCCAAGTTGGTATGACATCTGTTCTTGGTATGCCATAAGGGAAATAGAATAAGAATTTTTTTTTCTTTGGCCAAGTTGCGGTACCCAATGCAATTAGAAAATGAGAAAAATATTTCACTCAGGTAGCGACGTTCATAGAAGAATAGATGTCTTTGAAACAAGAAGACATAAAATTATTTTTCGAGAGTAAAAAATTTAATAACATAGTCAAACTTAAAATATTTTAAAGGTCCGATGCTACGCTAATTATTTCAATATTTTTTTAAAGGATATTTATTTGCTTATTCAAATTGGATTATTATTTTAGATTTGAATATAATTTAAAAGAAATTATAATACATTCTTAATATAGTGAAATTAGCAATTTTTCTTTATTTCTTAGTTTATCATTGAAGGATTTTTTCACGAAAAATGATGCATTTATTTTATCTATTATTAATTTTATATACAATATTGACTTAAAATATTTAATTTATATATAGCTTTAATCAAAATGGTTGCATCAACTTAGAAGAAAATAATAAATTAGTCTCTCAATCTCGGATTTCCACCAAAATTGTCTCCCGGCCACCGTAAAATGCAACTCAGATGTGGATCAGTGTCCAAATAAGATGAGCAATTTGATAACACACTAATTAGAAAAAAAATGACCACGAAAAAAAAGATATAGGTTTGAAAAAAATTATATATATATTTTTAAAATTTTAAATTATTCACACAAAGAATCGGATGGAACCCTACTTAATATTTAACATTTATAAAAATATATTATTCTTTATTTTGAATATCCTTCAACATATTATTTAAATCAAGATACAAAATATGCTATTCTTGTTGACTTATATAATAAAATATTATTTAATATTACTATAAATATAACATTAAAAAATATCGGGACTTAAAGATTTATAAGAAATTTGAGAATTTTTTTAGTTTGAAATTACCATTGAAAATGTCGGATGATTATTTTTTCATCTAAGAAGATCTTTGACACATACCACTTTCACACCTATTTGCAAACAAAAGATTTTCTACGACCAAAATTAAAATTTATGATTAAAAAATAAAGTTTTGTTAAAAATGATAATTTGCAACCAAATTTTTAATAGAAAAATGTGAGATCATTTTAGTTAATGTTGCACATCTTTCTGATGAAACTGAAAATAGTAAGCTTAACATCATAGTATCCAAATAATGATTTCATCGACTCACTAGTTTTATATTCTTTCTTAAACAAAGTTGCTCCCTTTTTGAAATCAAATCCTAGAATCAATAGTCTATTTGATATTAAATATTAACTAGAGGATCTTGTCTAATACAATGTCACAAGAAGTCGTCCTTTGCTTAGCAACAACAATGTCGCTTAGTTCAAATAGGCCCGATGATAAAGTTATATGACGACTCTCAAGCAATGATATTTTCACAACCACATCAACATATGCCATGTTTGATTCTCATCAACAATGGGAAAAGTAGAATATCGAAGCTTATATCATATGAAATGACAAGGCTCAAACAATATCATACTCTTCCTTTGAAAATGCTCCAACAACATCAGAATGATAGCTCCATTACTTGGTAGGTGTGGAATAGAGTGCTCCAATACATGTCTACGATGCGAAGGGAGGGATGAAACTTAAATGCATGTACTCAGAGATTGCCACATCTCAGCTTATATTTGGAAGAAGCTTGTGCCAAGAGGTTGGTTCATTCAACTCAGTTGGTACTATACCATGGTGCATACTATTTGCGACCACCTATTGGTATATTTGGAAGTGGTGTTGCTCATTTATTATTTAATGAAGACTTTGTATGGCCAATAGAACCTACATTCCAAATACTAAGATGTGCCACACAGTTCCACAATGCATGGAAAGAGGTAAATAACATCAGCTACAACATGCGTGAGCTCTTGCAAAATTGTACGAAATGAATGTTAATGAATCAGCAAGATATCTTTACATAGTGAGGTTTGACTCGTAATACAAATAGAGAATGAATAATATGTCTTCAATGCAACATTTGCATAGCAACTCCTCTCCTGTCAGAACCATGGGCCAAAAATATTATGTTAGAAATGACATGGGAGAAAAGACTCCAACAACTAATTTTTAAGTCTGAGTCTATGGAAGTTGTTCAATGTTCGAAGGCATGCCAATATGGAGCAAGGGAGATTCAAAAATATTTGTTTGTACCGAGATGTCGACAATGGAGGGTGATCTTGCGGTATATTCGACGAGAATACCACATTTGCATAGATTGGTCAGTAAAGAGGGCATACTTGTGCCCAATAGGAGTCAACACTCTCTACACATGCCCTCTGGAGCTTCTGAAGTCGTTAGAGAAGGATATTGGTGGCACTCAATAGCAGTCGTCCACTACCCATGTATCAACTATAACTAGGCTTTAGGACCTTAATTGAACTATTCTATTAACAAAAAAAAAAGCTTACATAATTTTCATGCTAACATCAAATGGAAAACACATTGAGAATATGTTTGTTTCGATGAAATCAATTCATACGAAAAATGGATTTGTTTTAAACGAGAAGTGTTTGGAAAGTAGTTTAATTTTATGTATTTGATAAAAAATGGTATTGAGAATGTAAGACTGAAATCCTTATTTGAAAATTTAAAAATGAAAACATTATAAGGGAAAAATAATTTTTAATTAAAAAAATGAAATTCATTTTTTTAAATTTAGCTTAGCAACATTTTGCCCCAAATCATAACAAAATGGTTCACACTAGGTATTTTCACATCTACATGATACTTAGCTTAAAGATATTAGAATTTCAAATTATAATAACATTATTTTTGGTGTTACAAATTCCTGATTTCAATCACATAAGATGATTTTGCTATTTTTTCCCTTCTATGAAGGAGGCGCTTTAGATTCATAAATTCATAGAACAAAAAAAAAATAGCATCTTTTAGTGTCACTAATGAAACGTTAATCATCCTACCTTATGGCGCTCCTACGCGGCACTAACCACGACTTGGAGTTTCATCCATTATCGACACCAATCAATCTGTTATCACCTTAGATTACATATAACATCCCAAAAATTAGCCTTCGTGACATGGTAAAGCCTCATTTTGTAGGCGCCACAACTATACAATACTTAACCAAGACTGGTCAATAATGATGACACATTAGCATAAGAGTAAAATAGTAATATGAATTAAACATGATATAATAGATGTAGAAGGCACTAAATTGTCATAGTCATCACCAAGCTTAATGTTAAGTACAAACTCCAAATAGCATCCAAATTGATGCCTATTACAAATCAATGTTCAACACAACATATAACATACTAAAAACATAAAGGAGTCCCTAGCCATGTGGAACAACCACTAGAGCCTCATCACTGCGCTCACCATCAACCCGCCAAGTAAAAAGTCAAGTACTTGCACACAAGGGCGGAGGCATGTGCCTTCCGCCGCCTGCACGTGCAGGCACTGAGAATTGTATATATTGTACATATCATACCATTTTGCACAAGTTTTGTTGCGTCACAATGGTTGTTGCCCCTGTAAAGTGAACCCACCACCCGAGTTCGATTCCAAGCCTCACTCACTTTTTTTTCTTTCCTACTGCTGCCATAATGACTTTTTTTTCATGATTTGAAGAGCCCAATCCGAGCCCAATGAGTTTTTGTATTTCAATTGAACCCAATTACTTCTCATATTCCTATTTTAAATCTAAGCCCAATTGACTATTAGATTATTTTAGTTTCTTATGAATACAAGTCATTTATTCCACTTAATAGCTCATTATTATTATTCAAAAGAAAAAGCCTCAATTTTCATTCCTATTTCTTATATTCTCAGGTATGTATTTTTTATTCTTTATATGTTGTTTTGTATCTTTAACTTATTTATTTCCAGACCTTTTAGTTAATTAGTTTCTTTTCAAATTTTAGTGCATTGTAATATTTTATAATGCAATAATCTAAATCCAAAAATATTTAAATCAATATATATATGTGTTATATGTATATGATACTTCACATTCTTAATATATATGATTGTGATTTTATGAGTATATGAAATTTTAATTTATTTTTTTTTTGTAAATTTAATTAACTTATTCAACATATGACATTTTTTCTTGCATGTTTTTTAAAAGAAAATTAATTTTCTTCTCAAATTAATAAGTTTAATTCATTGGAATAATTTTAGTTCAACGTTATCCGTTCAATTTTTCTATTTCAAACTATTATATATTTATTATATAAGTAGATGATGATTTGTGAAATTTTTACCTTATTTATATTTATAAAATATTGGCTCATTCAAATAACCATTATAACAAGTTAAGCTTAGAATATGTAAATATATTGAATGGGTAATCTTTTTTTCTTTTTCTTGAGCCCCATGTTTATTTTATTCAAAATATAAATAATATATCTTTTCTCTTGTCAAAGTTTAAATGTTTCTCAATATTACAAGTAATTTATCAGTTGATATATCCTTTTAAGAATATGACATTACATAATCTTTTTCTAGGTTTTAAAATATCATGAAAATTAATTTTAGAGATAAAATATTATTATAGTTTATTAATTAGTTTTGTACAATATATTTTAAATTTTTACATGTTATAAGTTATAAGTGCACCCACTAACAACATATCCTGCCTCCGCCACTGCCTGCACGAATCAATGCAGGGGGGTCCTCTCCCATAAGCTTTTGTACATCTTGTGTAAATAACATAACAATGAACATAAGTTATTCATTTTAGAATCAAAACATAGCATTTTCTTTATCGAACAATGGTCATTTATCTTTATCTCCCAAAAGATAAAGTTGAATGATCCTTTAAAAGTTATTCTTATGTTCTATATTGCAAGAAATTAAGGTATGACAAATGAAAAAAAATACTCCATTTATTTAAAATAAATTCTATCAATTTTTCATATCATTTCCAATTTTACGTTTTGCTTCTTTTTCAACCTAATCGGGGATAGGAATAACGAAAAAAAAAGATTAGGGAAGGAACTGAAGAGTAGGGGAAAGGAGGAAAGAAAAAAAAATTGAATGAAACCCAGAGAATTTGTATAGCATTGTAGAATGAAAGTTAAACCATAATTTTATTTGTTGAATAAATTTATATATGTTTATTTGTATACTCAATTAAATAAGATTAGAGTACAAATTTTTTTTATGTATATATATTTGGGGGTAAGGAGTATGTAGCACACTTTAAGTGTAGCGCGTATAGTGCATAAAAAATAACGATACTTTTTGTCCAAAATAATTTGATCACTGTTCACTTATACATAAAGTGTCTTTTGTACAAGTGTGTTGCACATTCCTTTTTATTATATTTTTTTTCTCATTTTAGGCTCAATTTTGAAACTAAAAAAAAAAGTGAAATAGAAGGAAGATGGATTCTGATGTTAATTTAACCAAAGAGGAGTAGTTGAACTTGATATCATCATCTTATTAAAAAGTTGCTAACTCTCAACAAACAGAAGCTAATGGAAACAGGTGACATGTATCATAACATTTGTTTACTAGAATGAAGTATAATTCCTTATTTACACATCAGACTGTTAAGATGTATGTACGATAGCAATCAAACACTCATGATCAAGCAGAGTCGCCATCGCCTTTGGGGAGAGCATTCTTGAAGGCCTTGTTGGAGGACTCGAGCTCGAAGTGGAGCTGGCGGTCCTCCTCCTCTTTTATCATAGAAGGATTTTTCCAAAAAAATGATATATTTCTTTTACCTATTATTATTATTATTATTTATATACGATATTGACATAAAATATTTAATTTGTATATAGCTTTAATCAAAGTTTTTGCATCAGCTTAGAAAAAAATAATAAATTAGTTTCTTGATTTTGAATTTCTATCAAAATTATCTCGCACCATAAAATGAAACTCAGATGTGGATCAATGTCCAAATAAGATGAACAATTTGATAACATGCTACTCATTAGAAAAAAAATTGACATCGCAAAAAATATATAGGTTTGAAAAAAATCTAGATTTTTTTTTAAATTTTAAAATACTCACACAAAGAATAGGATGGAGCCCTACTTAATATTTAACATTATGTAAAAATATATTATTCCTTATTTTGAATATCTTTCAACTTATGTAAAATTACCTGATTAACATAAATACCAAAAAGTACATTAATATAATACAAAATATGCTACTCTTGTTGACTTGAATAAAATTAACATAAATATAGGAACTTAAAAAGTTATCAAAAAAAGTTGAGAATTCTTTTAGTTTGAGATTACCATTGAAAATATCGGATGATTTTTTCGTCTAAGAAAATATCTGACTCTTGCCACTTCCACACCTATTTTCGACCAAAAAAAATTACGAGCAAAATTAAAATTTATGACTAAAAAACTAAAGTTTTTGTTAAAAAAAAAAATGATAATTTGCTACCAAATTTTTAACAGAAAAATGTGAGATTATTTTAGTTAACGTTGCACATCTTTCTGATGAAACTCAAAATAATAATTTTAACATCATAGTATCCAAATAATGATTTTGTCGAATCAATGGTTGTTTTATGTTCTGTCTTAAACAAAGTTGCTCCCTTTTTGGAATCAATTCCTAGAATCAACTGTCTATTTGTATCTGAAGTATGTTGTCTGATACACTATCACAAGAAGTCATTCTTCACTTAGTAGCAACAATGTCGCTTAGTCCGAGTAGGCCCCATGATAGAATTATATGACGACTCTCAAGAAATGGCATCTTCACAACCAGATCAACATATGCCATGTTTGACTCTCATCAACGAATGGACAAAGTAGAATATGGAAGTTGCATTGTTCATTGATATTTAATGAATACTTTGTATGGCCAATAGAACCTGCATTCTAAATATTAAGATGTGCCACACAGTTCCACGAAGCAGGGAAAGAGGTAAATAATATCAGCTACAATGTGCACGAGCTCTTGCAAATTGGTACGAAATGAAGAACAACATAATAATATTCTTTCTCTAAATTAGACCAATTACTCAAAATATTGTATATTTATTTTAACTTTTTAGCTTATTTTTATATAAAAGAGTTTGACATGTACTTTAAAAAGTATGTTAACGAATCAACAAGAGATATTAACATAAGCGAAGGGGAGGTTTGATTTGTAATACAAATGGAGAATGGATAATAGGGCTTCAATGCAACATATGCATAGCAACTCCTCTCCTTACATAACCATGGGCCAAAAATATTGGGTTAGAAATGACATGGGAGAAAGGACTCCGAAATATCTATTTATGTAGAGATGCCGACAATGGAGGGTAATACTGCAACATACTCGACGAGAATACAACATTTTCATAGACTGATTGGCAAATAGGGCATATTTGTGCTCAATAGGAGTCAACGCTCTCTACATATGCCCTCTGGATCTTCTGAAGTCGTTAGATATGGATATTTGTCACGACCCTAGTTTAAACCTTGGTTCATCTTGTAGATCGTAATATATCATGAACGATCAAGTAAAATTGTAGAAACGTGCTATTATTTCAAGAGTAATATAATAGAGAATGGACAAACCATATAAACTTTTAATTGATCATTAGAGCCAACGCAATTATTTTACTTTTTTAATATACAAGTCTAGTTTCAGATATTACAACCAACTCTTTTCTTTTATATTACACATACAATGGTTCTCAAGTTCTTCCAAAATAAACATAGGAGACATAAGTCTCATCTATACTTCATGTCCAAAAGTGTTTTTAATCTTGACATAAGATTGCCAAGCACAGGCACAGAACTGGTCTACTGATATGAAAAAATATGAAAACACAATATGAGCAAATCACAACTTAGTAAGTTGAAAACTCATAACCCATGTGCTATCACATATTCAATTTGGATAAAATAATATTAAGGTATCATACCCTGATAACACATAAGTACCATCACCTTATCATATGCATAACCAATATCATCCTATTCAATAAACATAATAACATCGCGCTTGACACATGAAGGTATATAAAAATCATGGGTGCATGTACATATCATATCACCAATTGACCAGAGGTACCATTCCTTCCGGGATATCTTGTCAACCTTGTTGGGGAGTGGTTGTTGGATTCTAAAGGTGGCCCTTATGAATTCAAGTGGTAGCTCCCATCTATTACAATGTAGCGCTTTGATTCGTATGACACTTAAGTCCAAACAATCATGAGCCATCCTTTCAAAAATTTATCATATCAGGCTTATAAGATATATTTCAACCTATAAGGGTAAACATATCAACCCGCCAGGGGTAATGCAAATGCATGCTTATCTAAGATGCAATTGCATCACCTTGTCTTATCAATCATATAACATAATTGCAATAAAATGATTCAATTCCTTATTATGTTCATATAAACAATATCATTTACCCTATATATATATTCAGAATTATAATTACTTTAATACTATGCACTTTATTGCATAACATATGTTTCAATTTTCAACATAACATATTAAGTGACATTGAATGTAAAACACATAATTTATAATCCAAATATCATATTTTAGAGGACCTAATTTTCCCTTACACTAGACCTTATTAACTTTATTCCATATAAATCCCATAATTGTTTTATTATTGGATTAATTCTAAAATATATGAGATCTAGCAATACAATATTTCATTTCTTTAAACATGCAGATTAAATGTTATGCAATAGAAGAGTTATAACCCTAGGTATGGATAACCTTATTTATGGGACTTCAGATGTACTAGAAAGTGGATATACAGATGCATTCTTATCATTAAAATAACATATCTAAAGTTTTAGTATTCAGATTATCATTTCAATCCATGCATATTATGAAAAAGATTGAGTGATCCTTTAGTTTGGATACATAACTTCTATTATACAACTTTTATTGAAGAAATTCCATAAGGCTATGGAGAGTAGACTTCAAAGAAAGTTTATAGATTTTATTCCATAAATTTTGAAAGATTTAAAGATGGTTTAATAACAACCTCAATCACCAGCTTCTGTTTTTTTAGTTTGGGCTTGTTCTTCACCATGAAGATAATAATCCATGATGAAAATATGAAGATAAGAGTTTTATTGATCCACTACAACTTAGGAAAAATTTTTTGAACAAAATTTATAAAGATAATACATAGGAGAGGAGTTAGCAACTTATCTAACATGAAATCCTCAATGATGTCACCTTAGATTCTATTCCACTTCCTTAGCTTTCCTTTGTTCTTCTACTCCTCTTTTGATCTCAGATTCAAATGGATATGGATACGAAACAAGTGGTGAAAAGGTGGCTTTAGAGGTATATATAGGTATAATGCTGACTTAAGGTCGGTTGGTAAAGTTACCATTATACCCTTGTCAATGTTATTATTTACATGTATGGATATGGATAGGAAACAAATGGTAAATGGTTTGTCTTTTCCTTTATTTATTCGGTTACTTAAGACATTACATGTAAATAAGAAACTACCCCAAATTTGAATTCAAATAAAATATTTATAAAATTTCAAAGGAATACAAATTTAAATTTTGGACCGAAGAACAAAATCGACAATTTTATATATTTTTCATTTTTGTCCCTTCATTTAGCCTAACTAAAACTCTTCCTAATTAAAAATCATATTTAGTATACTTTAACATATAGGAACAGTTACTGGGACTTCAATTTTCCAAATTCTAATTTTCACAAATCATATTTTTATGCCTTAGTCAAATTTCGCTAATTCTCATTTTTTAATTTTTAATTGAAAAAGTAAAATTCATTTTTTAAAATTTGGTTAGAAAGATTTTGCCCAAAACATAACAAAATGGTTCACACTAGGCATTTTCAGTGTTGCATGATACTTAGCTAAAAGGTACGAAAATTTCTAATTATAATAACATTATTTTTTGGTGTTACAAATGCCTGATTTCAGTCACATAAGCTGATTTAGCTACTTTCTTTTTCCTTCTATGAAGGGAGCTTTAGATTCAGAAATTCATACAGCAAACAATTATCATTTCAGTGTCACTCATGAAACATCAATAATCCAACCTTACGGTGTTCCTGGGCAGCATTAACTATGACTTGGAGTCTCGGTCCATCAACAACACCAATTAATCTATTATCGCCATAGATTACATGTAATGCTCCGAAATTCGGCCTTCGCCATATGGCAAAGCCTCCTCTCGCAAGCGCCATGACTATCCAATACTTGACCATTTCTTGACCAAGATTGCTCAATAATGGTGACACATTGACAGAAGAGTAAAATAGTAATATGAATGACACGTGATATAATAGATGCGGAAGCCACTAAATTGTCTAGTCATCACGAAGCTTAATTTCAAGTACAAACTCCAAATAGCATCCAAACTAATGTTTATTACAACTCAATGTTTCGACACGACATATAACATAATAAAAATATAACAGAGTTCATAGCCATGTGTAACAACCACCAGAGCCTCATCGTTGTGCATACCATCAACCCACCAAATAAAAAATCAAGTACCTGCAGGGATCAATGCAGGGGACATCCTCTCCCATAAGCTTTTGAAAAGCTTGTGTGAATATCATAAAAATGAACATAAACTATTTATTTTAGAATCAGAGCATAGCATTTTCTATATCGAACAACGATTCACTATAGTAATTGAATGATTTATAGGCCAAGATGGATCAATGTGGAACATCATTAATCTTTAATCAGTAATTAGGAGGACTATCATGAAATCATTGATAGATTATAATAATCAATAGTCTATCATCACATGTTTAACTTAATGTTCAATGGGAGTACACTAACATACAAGCGGTAGGATACTATGACATTATAATTAGAAATTGATAAATCATTGATAAACATTAAGAATTGATAAATCAATAAACATCATAAAGAATCTCTAAATAAGTGATCATGAAAGTTTTTCTTTCAACTTCTTTAGTTCTTTATAGTGGAAGAACTCTTCATTTTACAAGGTACATCACGAAACAATACACCCATATGCCAATCAATCGGTGGAGGATCAAGTCATGACAAATGCCCTTTTCTTAGGGAATGATACATTACACACGTTGTGTGGAATTATTTTTGTTGCATGGGATGGAAAGTCTATCATAACAAGAACATTGATGATGGTGTTTTGTTTTCACTGGCTATGTAGTTTCATTGTGTTGGCTTCAATTGCACTACTACCCCTCGATGTCGGTACAATCGATGATAATAACTCCAATGCATAGATATAGCATCACATTTCTCATATTTCATTTTATCTTTATTAGCCTATTAGCTATCTTTCGGTATTCAATGGATTCAGTGGTCATAACGACTTGGAAATCAAGTAATCAATTGATAGGAGTATGATGCAACTCCGAGATAATATAAAGAAACAAAAAATGGATATTTGAAACTCTTTTCAAACAACACAATAATATCCAAGGCATCAATATAGTCGGCCCGTATGGATCAATACAATCGTATTGAGTGAGAGTGCTCAAATGGATTTATGTTCGACAAGTTTTTGGATGACTCATATCGATAGATATGGTTCATATTGAATAACATCAGCATATTAGAATCTGATTGTATAGTTGAGTACAATTGTATCGTGTGTGAACTGTTATATGGAGTCTGCCCGATGAGATTTTGGGCTCACCCTATTGGTAAGTAGGATCGTATCAGTTGTCCTGGTATGGTTTTGACCTAACCATCTAACGAATATGATCATATTCGTTGACCCGACCTTGTTTCGATCTGGCCATAATGATGGATACAACCATATTGGGTTTTAGAACAATTCTTATACTATTTTATCTTAGCTCTAATGGTCAAAACAAGTTGATACTAATCATACTTAAAGTCACACTAGAATCATGAGATATTGTTCTTCTTGGCAACAAGAGGAAATATAAAATTAAGAAATGAAAGATAAGAACAATTTTGGCATGACATACGGAAGATGATGCATGCCAATTTAGTATATTTTTCATAACATATTTAGTTCATTTTTCGTTCATTTCTACATCACATGCATCATTTTATGTGTTTATTTACATTTACTTATTTAAATTATAAAACTACCTAATTTGTGATTTGTGTAGGAGGAAAGAGAAGAAAACACTAAAAAAATGACACACAATTCAGAGTTAAAATGAGCCCAGAATCATAATTTCAGCATGCGATTATCACTCGCTAAGTGTCTGTCACGGTCCATGACAGACTAGTCATGGCTGTGACAGACATCCAAAAGTACATGATGTCCCTCGGAGGTACCTAGTTGAATGTCATGACTATGACACTTAATATCACAATCATGACAAACTAAATTTGATGTTTCACTGCCTGTGACATGCTGGACATGAATTTTTACCTTCGATCACGACCGTGAAACCTATATCACAACCCATGTCAACCCTTAGATGCATTTTTTTTATGTTTTTTCTTTGATCACGACCCGACATCCCTGTCACAGGCCGTGACAATTCGTGGGATAAAGAAAATTTTATGCTTTTGAAGTTGTTTTACATTTTCTTTTGGAGATTTTGACCCGAGATTGAGTTCTATATACTAGAAACTGAAGTTTATCATGCGAAGACTCTTCCTATCTACTAAAAAACCTATAAATACACCTCGAAACTTCATTTTGAGCCAGATGCAACATGCCTGATACAAGAGGCCTAAATTTCAAATTTCAAACTTGAAGAGCCTCACGTTGGAGAAAAAGAGAAACTTGTGCAGATTCTGATGGAAAAGGTCATCTAGGTGTTTTTACTCCTTATTTACTTTTCTTTCTCTTGATTCAAATGATGAATTCCACTGTAATCTATTAATTTATTTCTGAAGTAGAGTTTATTGTAAGGGAAAAACCTGTTGAACCCTTGTTATGTTCTTTCATGATTTTGTGTAATGATCTTTCAAGATTTTGTTGAGATTTTGATTTTCATTAGCATACTGGATAGGAATAACAAGGTCTTATTTCTCTTTAATTTTTGAAATTGATTTTTGAATTATGAGTCGATGCTCCATCTAGATAGCATTATGGATAAGAATACCTTAGATATGATGTCTATGAGATTGACATCGTGAAGAATAATGATCCACAACTTAGAAAATACATATTATTGTGTCTCAAAATACTGATAGATTATATTGGCATCCTAGAGAGCAATGATCTATCTATTAGATAAGATAGTTGGTGCATCTTAGAGATGACATCAAATTTTAGGTGGATACTAATCATCATAAGAAGTTGATTAACTGAATTCTGGTTAAACATTGTGGTAAATCTGATTTATCACTATTCATCTTATCTCATCTTGATCTAGAGGTTATTGTCATCATTACAATTTCATTTCTTTTCCTTCATTTTCCTTTTAAAATAATTCTTTTATCGAAAACTCATTTTCTCCTATTAGTCATTGGCGTTAGATAGATTAATTAACATTCAATCATTGTGAGAACGATACTTGACTCATCTCGAACTATCACTTGATATGCTAAAGCACTTGTTAGTGATTTTTTTCTGCATTATTAGCACGCATCAAGTTTTGGTGATGTTGTCAAGGATTAATCAATTAACTTTTTATTCTAGTTTCATTAGCTACTTTGAGATTTTTTTTATTTTTATTTTTGATTACTTTTATGTTTCTTCGAGTGTTGTGAATTATTTAAGATGCACTTCTGCACACCACATGTTCAGCAATGCATACATCTTCTTATTTTCAATGACAAAGAAGCAACTATTGTCTAATCAACAATCAAAGCCAAAGATGAAAGACAAAGGAAAATCTAAGCAAGAAGAGGCAACACCAAATCAAAACACCAATAAAATGCCTTAGCAATCTCAATAAGGAGATTCCTCAATGGACCCATTAGTTATACTCACACATGTGACGAATGTATTGTTGACAAAATTTTATGAGCAAAAATAATGATTCAATCGATGGAGAAGCATATTTCTAACCTAATGGAGATCAATAGTGCTACAGATAGTGTAATCACTTCATTGCTCGCAGCTAGACTATCGATTGAACCAAAGATCAATATTGAAAAGATGATTGGTCAATTGACCACAACCACTGAAAAGAGACTCCTCATGCAAAACAAACTGATAATCAATTTGGAGGCACAACGATACCATTTAGAAGTCAACCAAAAGTGGATGAGGTGACATCTCTTGCTCTGCAGTTATCCGATGTTCAACTCAAATTTGAAGCTATAGAAATAAAACTCCAAGCATTAGAGAAGCAAGTTACACAATTGACTTTTCAAAATGTTGAATATCACAATGACAACAATGAATGGTGTCTGACAACTTTCATGAGCCTAAGTCACAATCATAACTCTTCTCGAAGAAGATGGAGGCCACGAAGAAACAACCAAAGAAAATAGACAACTCAATGGAGGATCAAGGAGACAAGCGAGTATAATTGAAGATGGACGAGTCAAAAGGAGAAGCTCACCTTTAGATATACCTATCAGTACAACAATGGTGTCTCAATTTGTGTCTCAATCCGTTGACCATCCACTACCACCAAATAATAGGAGGACGCCATCAACATCAATGCAATGACAACAAAAAAAGCCCATTTACAAACAAAGAAAGTCAATAATCTTCTAACCCATAATGTCAATGTATAATTGAAGAAAAAATAGTTGAGCAAATGAGAATTATTGATGATGAAAGTGGAAGATAAAGGATGAATATTTTTGCACAATTTTTTATTGATACTTCACCATGACCAAGCCTCCATGATCACATTCTTATTCTCGATGTGAGATTGTTCTTTATTTCTCTTAGTTTCTTGAGTAACACCAGCTCTCATTTATGTTGAGTCTTTGGCTGTTTAGTAAAATTTCTTAAGTTCAGGAGTCATTCGAGGAAAATAGGGCCTTAAATACCTTCGTCATGGGCTATGAAACATCATCACGACCTTAACTTGTGAGCTCACGGGCTCTGACAAGTTTTCATGCCCATGAGTGCACCTCCACTGCCTACACCTCCACGATGTGCCAAACCATCAAATGCAAGACCAGTCTGGCGAGATCTTTGACAACATTCTCTCTTATGATACACAATATAATTTTTAGCCATTTATGCCACATCGAAGGCAATCCGGGTGGAGAAGCTACACCAGTCTAAGATGACGATGCAGTACGTGCGCGCTAGGACAACATTAATGAGATGATTCGTCACATGCACGATTACTACACCAGCTAGGGGCACTATAGATCATTCTTCACTCTGCCGCCACCACCACCTCCTATGGACAAGTTTGGTTGTACTCTTTCTTTTAGTTTTCATATTTTTCTTGTTTATTCATCCTTGTATCATCTCCCTCGACTGAGGCTTAAAAGTTAAGTGTCTAAGCTTGGGGGAGTTTGCATTTTATGCATATTTTATGTTTATTATGTTGCATTTTATGTTGTCAGTATGTCATCTTTGGTATGCATTCATATTTATCTGGAAAGAAAAAAATTATCAAAAGTCCAAAAATGCTATCTACTAACCTTTGCTTGATGTCTTACTTTACTTAAGTATATATTTTAGATCTAGTCTTCTATGATCTATGAAATTCGTGTGCTATTGTTTTAAATGTAAATCGCAAGTATATGTGTTGGATTCTTGAATCTTGTGGAATAGGCTATGATTCCTTAGACTCATTCTTTTTTAACTTTATTGTATTTGAACTATATAGTTACAACATTTTTATTGAATGTTTAAGTACCTGTTGATCTTATCGGAAAATGTGAAAAAAAATGAAAAAACTGAAAAAATATACGTTGGAAAAAGATGTGCAAAATTCTGATTTTGAAAAAAATATAAGTGAAATAAAGTGTAGGATCTAGAATGGCACCAAGAGGGGGGAGGGGGTGAATTGGTGTATTAAAAATCTTATGTTCTTCTTAAATTAAATCTCTTAATGTTGTGTTGGCGGAAGCAAATATATATAAATATAAACACAAATAGAGAAAAGAGAGTAGAGAGAAGAACAAACACAACAAACAAACACGGAATTTGTTATCGAGGTTCGGCCGAACTCTTTGGCCTACGTCCCCGCTCCGATCTTCTCCCACGAGATCTTCGGAGTTCACTATATCCTTCTTCAAGGATGAAGGCTCCCTTACAAATCTCCTTTCTTTGTACTGAGGACAAGGAGAACAACCTCTTACATGTGCTCAATCTCTCTTGGACCCTTCTAACAAGGGGAACTAAG
>LTAE01000507.1:8748-27078 GCA_001647135.1 Pontederia paniculata
ACATGGTGTCTTCTGGTCTTAGTTTTATGATGTCTTAGGTTTTCATTGAGTTGTTACCTTCAAACTCATTTATCTGGAGTTTTATCATTATTACTATGTCATGTCAGATTCTCAAGCTTTTATATTGGACCAGTTTAGTATTTTATCTCAATAAAATAGACTTATTTTCATTATGTTTAGTCTTCCGCTGATGTGGCTTGGTAATTGACTGAAAAGTCAATAGTCAAGTCAATGTTATATGATGTGTAATGTCGCTCAAAAAGTTTTGAATTTGGGGGCATTACAACAACTGCCCTCACTTTTGTCATATCAGAATGATGGAGGACCATTATAGAGTGGATACTAAAACAAGATGAAGACTTAGGAGGTTCTGAATTCAGAAACAAAAGTAAACTATTCATGAATGAAGATGAAGATCAAAATGTTGTCACACCTTTTCTTGGTGCACTCATCTCACCCTACGAACCACCCATCACAACCTAGAATATGTATGGAAGAAAACAAGAACTCTACCACAAGTGATCAGACTTTGCCTATTCCAGCATGAAGGAGAATGCTAGATTGAAAATACTTCCACAAAAGCTAAAAACTATTTGTCATGGCCAAACCCGCGAGATGTACCACTTGAAAAATAAAGAATTTTTTTTAAAAGTAATTGATAAAAAACATAAATGAAGAAATTTTGTGAGCCAGAAATAAATTTCATTTGAAAAAGTATAGTTCATTTTGAAAAAAAAAACATAAATTATTTTCAGTCAATAGGAAAGTATTTTTAGGTTGACCAACTTCTTTTTGTGTCATTAAATAGTAAAAAAATGTTAAAACTCATTTTCCTAAAAAAAAATACTTTCTTAAAAAATAGATAAGATTTTAGTTCAAATCAATTCCAGGTCTCTTTATATTTTGAGATCAAACCAAACTGAGTGGATCAAATGTTAATTCTTGATTGGGCATCGGTTCAATTTTAATAATATTGAAGAAAACCATGAAATTTCTCAGTTTCACTTGTGAGGGGAGAGTTAAGACATCCATTATTAATAGAAAAACGTTAACCAAACGAATAATAAAAAAATATAACTAATCGTCATAAAATTAATAATGGTATTAGTTACCTTAAAAATAAAACAAGATAACTTTTTAAAACTTCATGTTTAAAAAGAGCAAAAGTAGAAGAGACGCGAGAAAAGGAATTGTTTTAGATGGTCGTGCAGACTTCGCATTGTTTAAATAAAATAAAAAGAAAACGTTACTTGCGCAGTCGTCGTCGGTTTCTTTTCGTTTTCTTTCCGCCCAAAAAGGGATCGATCGGAGCGATTCCGATCGGATCTCTTTGTCTTCTCTCCTTCTAAATGTGCCGCTCGCTCCAGTTCCTCCTCCTCCTCCTCCTCCTCCCGCTATCCTTCTCTTCCATCGGACGGATCCACGCCCTCCGATCCCTCGGCGATGGCGCCGCCTCGACCGGCAATCTCCCCGACGCCGCCGTCGATCTCAACTCCTCCACCTTCCACGCCTTCCTCAAGGACTCATCTGCCAGCTTCGCCGTCGTCGAGTTCTTCGCTCACTGGTACGTGATAAAGCTCCTCCCTCTCTAAACCTTTGCCATGATGTGATTTCTTTTCCTTTCGGTTCTTTTGAACCAGATTTGGTGCCTTTTGTTTGGACAGGTGCCCTGCTTGCAGAAATTACAAGGTAAAATCTTTGCCCAATTTCGGACCATTTTAACTGTAACTGTCTTTAGATGCTTCTGCTGTCGGAATAATTAAAAAAAACGTGATCTTGGTTTGAACGTCGAATTTTGCAGCCTCAGTACGAGAAGGTGGCCAGACTTTTCAATGGACCTAACGCGGTGCACCCAGGCGTCGTGCTCATGACGCGAGTTGATTGCGCCTTGAAGGTACACTTGTCGCAACGTGAAGCAGGATATGATATCAATATTTGTAGTATGCCATTCATTTGCGACGTGTAAAATCTCTGTTAGGCTTTTGTATGTGATGGTTTTGAATGATTTAAACTGGCGATGTAACTATCAGGAGATGATAGGAATTACTGCTTGTAGTTGAAAAATGTGGAGCATGTGTAAAAGAAGATCCATTTCCATAAGTGGATAAACATAGAGAAATTTTCTACTATCTTAACAAAATTGATTGATGTTCTCTGGATAGTTCCATAACTTAGATATCTACTTGAATCACGTCTTTGATGCAATATCCCTTGTACTCAACTGATGAACTCAAAGTTTCTCAAAAAGGTACAATGCAATACACATTTATGACTAAACTGAAAGAACATTGGCCTTGGAAAAGTTGCCCTATACTCTTTCTCAAAGAAAATTATTGCATAATGCAACTCAGAGAGCTTTTGATTTATCATCTTTACTTGCCTTTTATTACTCTGATTGATGATGTGGAAATTAGCAGATGTAGTTCTAAAAGTTTTTTTGCTTTCTCTTCCAAATGACCATATTATATTGACTTCACTGAGGTCCATGCATTTTTATGCCTATTCGTTAGTTATTAGATTTTACTGATGCTTATTCAATCAGATGTTCCATGCCCTCTTTAACCAGTCTGTCTTCACTGTTCTAGTTATGATTTGGTTGATGCTTATTCCATCAGAAATATATTCCATGCTATCTTAACCTAAGTCTTCATGTGCTTCAACTTTTTTTTTCTTTTGGAAGATGCATCACGTACTTGGTAACAAAACTGTTAACTTGATCTTTCCCACTTTTTTGGCAGTACAGATCAATACAGATCTTTGTGATAAATTTTCTGTTACGCATTTCCCTATGCTATTTTGGGGACCACCGTCTAAACTTGCAACTGGTGGATGGGATCCTAAGCTAGACAAAGCTGAGATAGAACGAATTGAAGATTGCAGGACAGCAGATCGTTTGCTGAAATGGATAAACAAGAAACTCGAAAGGCAAGTTACGGCAAGAATATTTTGCAGTATAAACATAATATTCGTGAAGCTTTGGATCCCTTTGGTTCAATTTTTATATACTTCCATATATTGCATTAGGTAGTGTAATATTTAATATTCTCTCAATTGATGAACCTCTGTTGAATAGCATGAGCCACATGGTTCAAGTGATCAGTATTTAATGAAACTAAACATGTATAACTAATTTTTTCTTATCTTGTTTCGCATCAGATTCATGTTAGCCTTCTTAATTATAAAATTATTTTAAGATCCAAACTGTGCCTAAAGAAATTGATTTAATTCTCTTATTTTTGTGCACGTATGGTGTCTTTGCTGTTATTGATTGTAGTTTGCATCTATCTGTGCAGTTCTTTCAGTTTAGATGATGAAAAGTTTGGAAATGAAAATACATTCCTAAGGAATATCTCGAATCCAGATGAGGTACACTGTTACTGTTTTCTAACGCTATTCTGATATACATTGGCCTGAAATTTTTTAACATTTTCATTTGTTTTCTTTACCTCTTTAGCTACTTATCTATGGTTTGATTTATTAGATTGCCCGAGCGATTTATGATGTTGAAGAAGCGACAGCAAAGGCATTTGAAATTATTATCCAAAACAAGGTTGAGTTCATTTCATCAGAATCCTGATGTTCTTTATCTGGCTGCATTTTGGAATCTAAGCACTAAAGATAATTTGCAGATGATCAAGTCAAGTACTCGAGCTTCACTTGTAAAATTTTTGCAACTTCTAGTGGCTCATCATCCTTCAAAAAGGTCAGTTTTAAGCTTGCTTTTGACATATTCAGCATGTAAGTAATTCCAATGCTCACTTTAGTGTTTGATTTTTAGGTGCCGGAAGGGGACCGCTGAAATTCTTGTAAATTCTGATGACATGTGGCCTTCTGATCATTTGTCAAAAGGGACCATATTGCAAGATGAAGACACAGCTAATCATCACATTTGTGGCAAGGAAGTTCCTCGTGGATATTGGGTATATTGTCTGCTTCAGAAATCGTTTTAATACATTGCATAGCTCTTTCTTCAGAGATTACACTTATATTTATTGCATAACTTGTATGTTTATAATTGATTGAGGCTCTCCGCATCGTAATAGTGTACACTTGTTAGTTTATGATTGGCTTGTTCTGGGTTGCCAAGTATAATCCTTCATTTCATTTGCTCAAAATGACTATGATGGAGAAGTATGTTAAATTGTTATTCATGATCCAGTTGTTAAATTTAACTTTGTGCATAATGAAGATTTTCACTATTGACCTTTTTTATAGAGGGATTTTCACTGTTGACCTTGCTTTGACACTACTGAATGTGACACTCTTGTTTTCATATCTCTAAATATGGTATCCAACCTTGTCCACATACCGCTAAATGTTACAATCATCTATCTTCCTAGGAATGTTCTTCAGTAATCAACATATTTCTCTCAAGCATTATATCACCATCATTAATGGTCAATTTATTTCGTACAAAGTTATATTTCTGCAACTTTATGGTTCCAAAAAAGTAATTCAGTACAAGATTTTTGGTTTCGCTTGACAAATATTATTTTGGAGGATTCCTTCATAGACCTATTTACATGTGGTACAAAATACAAAAGTATTCATGATTATCCAGACACACAAGATTAACTTGAATGGGGTAATTAAGGTTCTTGTCAGTTCGGCTTTGACAAATAACCAAAGGCTACTTGACCAAAGTGTCCATTATGCATTTGACAAAAAAGTGATTGCAGTAAAGCAAGCAACCACAAGTACTACAACTAAATGTTAACCAAGGGATTAGCCTTCTCAGGAAAAGTAACAAAGGGATTAGTGTTGACACCTCTTTACAAATAACCATTGATCTCGAAAAGTCATCCTCGACCCCTAAAAAAACTTTGCATATTGAATGTGGACTCACTTTATGTATCAGATCACATGCTTGAAACATCTGTTAACATAATCACGTAAAGGAATAAATATTAGTCAATACATATACAACAATTACTCTAAGAAAGAATACATGTAGAACAATAAGCATGGTTTGGTATGATTGTATGATGGTAAACATGTGTCATACATGTCACAAGATGACGTATGTCACTGGAATTGGTTGCATGCCATAATCCATTACAGAAGCATGTTTCTATTCAGTGTTTTTACAGAGGGAAGAAAATGAATAACATGCACTTGTCTAGTTATTGTTCTTTCGAAATGTTTTCAAATTGATACGTAAATGACTATCTTCATAATCTTGTAAGTCTCGACTCACCTTGTATTTGTAGGTATCCTCTTTACCACTCAAGCCATTGTGTGTGATTGATGAAAACTTGAGAGGAGCAGAGTACTGAGTCAGTCCTATTAAAATAACCACTGTTTTTTTCATGAATTACCATGCTCTTTTCTATCTACTGGTTTGTTTTAACTTTTATGGAAAAACTGATTGTCAATGCACACTATTCAATTGTAAGCGAGAGAGAACATTTTTAATAGATGCCTAAGAAAGAGTATTTTGCAGATTTTTTGTCGTGGGAGCAAAAATGATACCAGAGGCTTTAGGTATATTATCTTATCATCCTGTGGTTACTGTTAGTATTCTTTTTCTAAGTTCTGTTCTGAGCGTATTTTCGTTTATTAGGTCATGTTGTTGCTCAGTAACATAATATTATAGTTTCGGCATGACAAAGTAGATTATTATGGCTCTAAATTTGATCACTATGAGATATAATAATTTTTTCTTACTACTGGTGTTCTCAGATCCTTGTCTATGTTTCTTCACATGGCATTTATGCTAATGACACTTTGAAGTTGACAATTGCATCCAATGGTTATTGCTGTCAGACCATGATGGCTTCCAATTTTCATAAATCATGTCTGTCATGCTTTTAGGCACAGAAGACTTATTTGGGTCTTTAGAAACAAGATCAGTTGATTTGAGATATTAAAACCAAAAAATAAGTAGGTGGGTTGTATACTTGAGAAAGATTTGAAGATACCAAGAATTCTGTTTTTTGTGCATGAACCCAGCTTTGAGTTGTGAAGAAATAGAACTCACAAAAAGTTGAGGATAGAAGTTTGACCTAGAAACTTAGTTTCTTGGACTGTGTTACATTAGAACATCTGAACATTGGTTTGAAAAACGAATATGAAAGCAAATTTGGCGCGTCAAACATAGGGTTTGAATGAATCAAATCAGCTAAATTCGAATTTGAAGTTGCAAAATGAGTTTACAAAATGGTTTATAGGAAATGAAAAAATACATATAAAAGGAAAATTTTAATCATTAACTAAGCCAATAAGTAGGGATTTATGACATCTGCTAGGAACTGGCTATCTGATACATAATCTATTACCATTATCACCATAACAAGTATATCATGAATTCTGTTTTTTAGCCCAATGTTTTCAAAAAAGTATTCAAGCAACGGTATGTATAAAATAGGTTTTGAGTCATGAAAATAAAAGAATAGAGGTTGGATTTGAGAATAGGATCCTCAATACCTGTTCTGCACACAAATTTGAGAGTGATGGTTGGCAGGCTGCACTTGTCTTGACCTGGAGAAATGACTAGATATTGTTGACAGGTGTTATTCAATGAGAGGTGAAAATAAAGAGATAGATAACCATAGGATCATGGGAATAAAACATTTTTTGCAATGGGGCTTCATGCAATCTACCTAATATTTAGGCCATACCAACTGCTGGGGTCACTGTTGTATTGTCCTGATGTTTTGCCTGAGTGTACTTGCCAGCTGACAGCTGCTCCTCTGGCAAGTTATGAAGGTTTCTAGTATCTTTGTTCCAAGGTCATAATTGTTAGGCCTATATCATAATAAAAAAACAATTAATGTTTTCATTTAACTTCTTTTAGTGCAAGGGATATGCATGCTTGAAGTTTCAGCCCTGCCAAATATCATATAGCTTATTTACCGTAATCTACATCTTCATCGTCAAGACATTCCACTTGATATATATATTTTTAGTGTAATTCCCACATAATTAGTTTCCACCTTATACTGGTCTCACTGAGTATGTGTTGACACCCTATATATTCATTGCTTTTTTTTATACATTTCATATTAGTGCATCGGATATAAAATTAACTTAGTGGTAGCAATAGTGTTTAACAGAAAATTTGTTGCAGTTGTGGGCTCTGGGTTCTGTTTCACGCTCTATCTGTAAGAGTTGGAGATGAAGAAAGCAATTTGGCTTTCACGGCAATATGTGATTTCATACAGAACTTTTTTGTTTGTGAGGAATGTCGCATGCACTTCCATGAAATGTCCTCTCGGTATGAAACACATCATAGCATTATACAAGCTTCAGCCTCTAACATTATCTTATCTGAGCTTGGGAATTTGCATGCAGAGTCTTGTTACCGTTTAACAAAACCCGCGATCTAGCATTGTGGCTCTGGAATGCACATAACCAAGTAAATGAGAGGCTGATGAAAGAAGAAAAAACTTTAGGTACTAGTGACCCAAAATTTCCCAAGGTTGTCTGGCCTCCTAAGCAGCTATGTTCATCATGCTATCTTTCTTCAAATGACAAGAGCAGCAGCACACAAATAGAGTGGAACAACGATGAAGTTTTCAAGTTTTTGGTCAATTATTATGGAAGGACTCTTGCCTCTACAACAAAGGATACAATTTCTAATCGTAAAAGAAGTCTTGATGTTTCCACTGATGATGTTGCTTCTTCGACAAATGCTGTTGCCGTGCCAGTTGGAGCTGCATTAGCCATTGCCCTTGCTAGCTGTGCATTTGGAGCATTGGCGTGCTTCTGGAGAGCCCAACAAAAGAATCGGAAGTACTTATACCAACTACACTCTTTAAAGAACATATAATTGTAGGAGGGTAGGGTAATCTTTTATTAGGTGTGTTTCTGGAAAAAGATAACCACTCTTCTGTTTTTATTGCGGAATATGAATAATTTACATTTCTCATCTAAATTGCAGGCAACGGAAAAGCTTGGAGCTAAAAAACCGTCAGTGACAGCTGCTAAACGTGAAAACCGCTCAACTTGCGGATAAGCAACTAAGGAAAGTACACCTATCTTTTCCATTGTTTAGATTTTTGGTTGTTACCAAGAATCACATGTAGATTATTTTTCAGTAGCAGCTTCTGGAAATGGCAAACAGAAGGTACATGTTCTTAAGCTTGGAGAGACCTCTCATTACAATTGAAAATGATAGGATTTTGTACATTTATTCTTTTAAGGAACAGGAGATTAAGCAATACTGAAATCAAAGTTCTACAGATTTCAGATTAGCTTTTGTAGATTCCTTTTTTCTCTGTAGCCGATGGCATATAAGTCCAGAGCAAGAAAGTTTCTGAAAATTGAATCCCGATGCCTCAGGAATAGGATTGTGGTAACACGAATATAAGCTGACTGTTTCAACCACTGAAGCCTGAAGTATATTAGTTAACCAAATTATGGCTTAACATTGTTGATGCCAAATGTAGAAAAAAAATATTGATGCTAAATTATGAGTTGCGTGAAAATTATTTATGTTTCATATAAATTATGCGTTAATTAGATCATAAATTTATGTGCAAACGCCAGCAAATGACGCGGTGTTTCCCATTTATGTAGGTCATATCTTATTTTCAGGTTTCAGAATTTTTGAGCATGCCGGAGCTGTGTTCTTCCCAAAGGGTGTGTTTGGTTGGGGGTATAAACTAAGGGATAAGGGTTTGTTCCTTACTTTATATCCAAACAGCCAAAGTTATAGCCAAATTTTGTAAAGGGTAGTTTTGTCATGTGCCGAAAGTTATACCTGCTAAAAGACATGTATTAGATTATACTCAAGTTGGGTGTGAGTGTTTGTGTAATATTGTATAAATATAATTAAAATAAAAGATAGTTCATTTGATTTAAAGTTTTAATTCTTAGTATCCAATAGAAATAGATATAATAAACTACATTTATAGATTGTATTGTTGAGAAACTATAAATATATATATATATATATATATATTATTTATAATTGTATGTTTATTTATATAAAATTATATAACTCATATTTATCTATTCTCATAGTCAACCAAACACATATTGGAATAACTCACAAAATCTTTTACTTCTTAACCAATTATAATTGAGAATAAAAATTAAGTATAACTACACCATAAGTATAGTTATATTTATTCTCAGTATAACACATTTTGAACCAAACACCGCCAAAATGTGTCTAAGAATATGTGATAATGCTCAACTTACCATGAAAAAAATTATGATCTAAGTCGAACTTTTACCAGAAAAAATATGTAAGGTATAGAAGCCTAAAAAGATATGGCAATAAAAAAATAAATTTAAAAAAATATCTTGCCCTTTAAATGATTTTGTTTTAAGTGCTAAGATATAATTTCCTTCCAACTACATAACTTTTAGGCTTTGTTTAGAAATTAATTAATGGAGAAATGTGATGGAAGGTGAAGTATGAGATAGAGGAGTGAAGTATTGAATTATTATTAAGCTCATATTTGAATAAAAAATTATGGGACTTGATGGACTAAATTAAACTTCGTGTTGGTTGGATAAAAATTTTATAAAGATAGAATTTGAAAAATTAATTTAAATAAAAATTACTTTTATCCTTTATAATATGTCTATTATTACTTTTGACTCATAATAAATATAATAGTGTTATATATTTATTTGATTTATCACTTGTAATTCTTTCATAAAATTATCTCATTATTTTTTCATGTATTTTTTTCTCTTTCCTCATTATATGTCTTATTTTCTCTTATCTCTAGTATTTTTTTCCCCTTCTATTGAATTTTGTATTTCTCTTTTAGAATATTTTTATCTTTTTTATTCTCTTAAAGATAACAAAAAGAGATTGATGGAAGATAAATAAAATAAATGTCGTCTTGAATGAATTAGAATATAATTATAAAAAAATATTTAAAAAGATAATTTCATCTAAAAAAAATTCATCCACTCGTATTCTTTCATCAAAAAATTTTAAAGTTTAGAGGAATGACTCATCCCTTCAAATATCAATCCCTCCAAACATCATATGACTCCTATAATATTTATTTTATTCAAATATGATTTAGCTAATTTCATCCATCCATCATCTTCCACCATAAAAAAAGAGAGAAAAAGATCTTTCAACATATTCCTCCCAACACCATAATCCAAATAAAGTGTTAACTTACTGCAAAATTGTTAGTTTAAGAAGTCGAATGTTATGGATGAAATTTCTATAGGATGCGACTCATTTTGGTTTGGCATAAATCAAGTGTCAGAAACATTAAACATGTCAATTTTCCTTAAAAACCAAGCACCAACAACTTGAACCACAAGCCAGAACATGGAACCCACGATTGGAAACTAGCTAATTGATTGTTATACGATTGAGATTGCATCAATGCAGAATTTGCATGTTTCCTCTTTCAGATGATGATTCGTGAAATTCCTGAAGATAAAATTCTGACATAAATATCTTTTTCTTTCATAAAAGACTTTTATCCTCTATGTAACGCTCTAACCTCGTGGCCCATGAATGTGTTGATGATTTGCAATGCAAGACTTGGATGAGCAGGCATGACTAAGAATGTTGCCCATGCGGAGCGGAGTCAAGGCAGTGCAAATGCACTGACACCTGGACGTGCGTCGATGTTTCTAAGGGCGCGCCCGTGAAAACGGACCAAATCTCATGGGGCCTGACCAAGGTGGTCTTGGACGGTTGCAACATTAAAAATAGCTTGAAATCATAAGGCACGTCCGGTGTGCGACGTAGGAAAACGAAAGGCAGCAGAGCGACGGTTGTTAGGCGTGAGTCGATGAGCGCCTAGGAAATCCATGCGCGCGCGACACGGATATGCGGCCAACACTAATGCAGCGACTGTTAGGGGTTTTTTAGGGAGTTATTGTAAGTCAAAAGAGGTCCTTGACAACCTCTTGGTCAGTTATAAAAGGGTAGTTATTGTATGGGTTGGTTTCTTAACTACCCAATAGGCTTATATATATGACATCCAAATACATTGATATTGAGGGAGGAAACACCAGGATTTTAGTAGCATTACAGGCCAGAGATTGTAATATGTTCTAAGGCTGATTTATGCCTTGGCTGTAACTATCTTACTTCAATGAAATAACTTTCTTTCCCCATCTCTTGTGTTAATTCTGCATTTATCATAGAAGGAACGTTTTTTAGCAAAACATTGACGCTTTGGGTAGAAACATCGACGTTTTGGATAGTTTTCTAGGCTTACTTAGTTTCTTGGTGTAAAAGACTAAGACCACACGCACTTAGGAAAATATAAGCGCGTGACATTTGGTATCAGAGCCAAGAATCCTTCACGGCCGAATCAGAAGATGATGTCGGACAAAGGTATGGCCGAAAGGGGAAGAAGGCAATGCATGAGTCAAGGACTGTGGGAAATGCCACTTCCTTTGATGAGGTATTGCAAGGCATGATACACTAGGATTTGCTGGAACGCCTAGTTGCAATGGAGGAGCATTTGGACGGTTATAATGATCTCTCCAAATGCGTGGAATCTCTGGAGGAAAATAGTAATGCATTGCGGGCCACCAACGAAATGTTGACTCGCATGGAGGCGCAACACCGAAAGAGGATCCAACTGTTGAATAGAGATCCTAGTGCTAAAGGCACATGGTGGTGTGGGCGCAGTTCCCAAAATGTGAGAGCGCCAAGGAAGTTTGTCGGGCCAGAATCGACAAAGTATGGAGGGGCACGAGTTGCCAAGTTGTTTGATGAGTTCATGTGGAGACTTGAAACTAATTCTAGGACATGAACGTCGTTGATGATGCCTCAAAAATTTAGATAGCGGTGCACTATTTGGAGAAGGATGTTGCGTTGTGGTGGTGCCAACGTGAAGTTGAAACTCGAGCAGAATTTTGGATTGGGACTTAGGAAAAGTTCAAGGCTGAACTTAAGAAAGAGTTCTATCCAATTAATGCTTGGGCGTTAGCCATGAAAAGGTTGCGGGGGTTAAATCAAGTTGGCGGAATCAACAAATACATCGTTGCATTCGTGCAATGTTGATAGAAGTTGGCAATTTACCCCAAGGAGCGCAACTCTTCTATTTCATGGACGACTTACAAAATTGGGCAGCAAGGATGCGAATACCTTATCGGAGGAAATCACCCATGCCGAAAAATTGATGGACTTCGAAAGAGCCATCAAAGGAAAATCGGCGGACTAACAGTCCAGTGGGGGAGAAAAACCTCCCCATGACAAAGATGGTGAAACCAAGGGTAAGGCCAAGCAGGAGAAAGGTGGCAAGCCATGAAAATTGGAGTGTTTCAAGTGTGGTGGACCCCATTTCAAGAGGGATTGTGGAAAAGCCAAGGAATTGAACACAATCATTGCCACCGAGGAGGAGAACGCAGCATTAGTGCGGTGTTTGGGAGGCATGCGACTATGTCTCCAAGATAGCTCCGAGAGGGACAATGATTCAAACTAAGAGTTTGGGAAGTTTGGGTGTGGGATGACGCAGACAGCGTGCCACAAGAGGTAGGAAGGGGTCATGGACACAACAAAGTCCTTGAATGTCTAAAAGATGTTCGGTGTTGAAGGTTGGACGTTATTTTTCGAAAGCAAAGCAATGTTCAAGGTCGACCGGGAGTAGATTGGCCAAGGAAAAAGGTTGATGTTGTTATCGACCAAAGTGATAAGGAAAATTCAGCAATAATAAAAGTTGACAAGGACTACGGAGTTGCAGAAAGTAGCCAATGTGTTTTGATAAAGGAAAGAAATGTTTTGTGGTCTTGGAGAAAAGTTGATGCGGTGAAGTATTAAGGAAGGAAAGAGGAGCAGGCTCTCCAAGAGCTAGGAGATGATTTTTCTCTTGTGAAGATTAAGTCATGTTGTAGCCAAGACGATATTGTCGGGATGACAAGACTTGAGTGGGGGAGAGTTGTAACGCTCTAACCTCGTGGCCCATGAATGCATTGATGATTTGCAATGCAAGACTTGGGTGAGCAGGCATGACTAAGAATGTTGCCCATGCGGAGCGGAGTCAAGACAGTGCATTGATGAAAATGCACTTACGCCCGAGTGTGCGTCGATGTTTCTAGGGGCGCGCCCGTGAAAACAAACCAAATCACATGGGCCTGACCAAGGTGGTCTTGGACGGTTACAACATTAAAATGGCTTGAAATCATAAGGCACGCCCGGTGTGCGGCGCAGGAAAACGAAAGGCAATAGAGCAGCAGCGGAGCGACAGTTGCTGGACGTGCGTCGATGAGCGTCTAGGATGTTTTATTGGGACACGGACATGCGGCCAGCACTGATGCAGTGGCAGTTGCAGCGATGATTATGGAGTTTTAGGAAGTTATTGTAAGTCAAAAGAGGTCCTTGACAACCTCTTGGACAATTATAAAAGGGTAGTTATTGTATGAGTTGGTTTCTTAACTACCCAATAGGCTTATATATATGGCATGCAAGTACATTGATGTTAAGGGAGGAAACTCCAGGATTTTAATAGCATTACAGGCCAGAGATTGTACTATGTTCTAAGACTAGTTTATGCCTTGGTTGTAATTATCTTATTACAATGAAATAACTTTCGTTTCTCATCTCTTGTGTTAATTCCACATTTGACGCTTTAGACAGAAACATCAACATTTTGGATAATTTTCTAGACTTACTTAATTTCTTGATATAAAAGATTAAGACCACACACACTTAAAAAAATATAAGCACGTGACGTTTAGGTCCAATATAAAACATGTTGTTTGATATTTTTTTTAAAAAAATATCATTTAGAGTAGCATTTGGCAATTTATAATGTTCTCATAACAATAGTTTTTTAAGCCTTCGACATTCTTTAAATTATTTGATAATGCTACATATTTCTTACAAAATTGTGCATATACAAAAATAGCATAAACAGCAAATATCAATGGTACGTACTACGTAGTCCATACAGTAATACACAAAACATAGTTCTTTTCTGTTACAAGATTAACACAAAGCTAAGGGAACAAATAAATATGCGCACCATATTAATTCATCAGAACAGAGGAGAGAAAACCTCTCGAGTTACTTAACCTATCCAATCATGTATCACTAATGCACGTAACATTATTAGACTATTCATCATTCTCAAGTAGTGCTTTGCCCCACTTGGTATTTCCTCTAAGTAAAGAAAAACTCGGGAATCACTGTATTGATGGACTGTGTGCAGATATGCTAAAAGGATTATACTTCAGTTCTTGTAGGAGTTTGGCTCACTACAGTCATCTTCACTTCACATGGCTTCGCAAACACTTCCTCCCTTTGGGGGCGGTTCACATAGAATAGCCACAACATAAGGCAAAGCATGACTCCTGAGGCTACCAGGGCGAACCCAGCATTCAGCATTCGAAGATCGAGCTCTAGATTCACACAATAATTCGCAGTGATCGAGTTGAAGGTTTTTCTAACAAAATTGCAGTTCTTAAGGTTGAGCACAAAAGGGGTGTAGTGATCAAGAGCATAGCTCACATTTAGTGCTGTCACAAGCTGCCTGTAAATATCCGGAGTTATCCTACCGACAGTGATGCAAATGCCAGAATTTGACACATCACAAACATACTTCTGCCAGGCCTGATATCAGCAAAAGAATAAGAATCGAACATTAGAATATTTGATTCACAGAACATGGCAGTACTGTTGGCTTCATGAAATCTGAGGTTCTTAGAATTTAGTCATTCCAAATAAAATCCAAATAACTTTTGAATGTTAAAAAGATGGTAACCTCATCTTACCACTGAAGCATTCACAAGTAACACTTCTTGAGGACCACATTGACGGTCACGAAGTTGAGAATCATAAGGAGAGCAGAGAAATGGCATTGTTGGTCCAGATTGGTTGTAGAATAAAGCCGTATCTTGAGATGAATGATCGGAGTTTGCAATGGTAGATATTGCTGTATTGACCACATCGACTACCTGGGCAATGACTTCTTTACTCTGATGTAATGTCAAATTTGTTGTTCTCTCATCAACACAGGGGAGAATGTTGCTAAGGGCTATCTTTGCCTGGGAATTGCGGACCCACTCATCCATTGCAGCACATGTATCCCCAACAGTACTAAAAGGGGAAAAAAACAGAACAGAAAGTGGTGTCAGATGGAACACATATGAACTGGAGGATATTTTCAGATTCATTACACGATATTTGTCATCTACCCCATTAAAATGAGAGAAAAAATAAGGCAAGTTGCTATAACCTTCCAAGAAAACACAAAAATAGATAATGCAATATATAATGTATTGCATGACCATAAAATCATTGTTATATTATCTAATCAGAAGGATCAACCGAAAGATAAGTAGAGAAATAGTCAGTTCTTATATGTTTAACTTTCTCAAGTTTGTAGGAAAGGAATGGAAACTGATGCCACAGCAACTAACGAAGTAAATTTGTATGGTGTTGAACTAGTGAAGCAATTTAAGACACTGCAATGAGAAATTTGCCAACTTAATTGAACCTCAACTTCTGGATATAACTCCTGTTATGTTACCAACATAAACAAATGATAAATAAATCAAAATTATGCATATGGCTTGGATAGGTGGAAATTAGTTACATCTGAGTTCTGACAGTAACCTAAGACTTCTCATAGTGCAAAATCCAAAGTCCTGATGCTCAGCAATCTTTCTTTTTTGTTTGGGAGGACTCAATAATCTTATAATTTTTCTTAACTTTCTTAACTGAATTAAGTACACAATTATTTTACAACTAGTATTGAAATGAGGAACGATCATGATTAAAACTAGAATTATGAAGAAATCATCTCAAAATTAAATATCCCAAAGTCCCATCCATCTAAGAGGATAAGCCTTTTATTTCTCTTCTAAAAAAACCTTATTCTAAGCCTATCACATTGATGCACTTGAACACTGACAGAAGTTGCATGATGCATCGTTGCTATTACCTGGTGACTCAAACAACAGAATGCTGTCTTTGCCTATTATGTTAATGCTGGAAAAGAAAATTTCAAGGGATTCAACTTATCAGCCAGATAACTTACTAGCTCACGATAACAAAAACTCCACAAAGAATGAAGGTAGCTGTCACAAGTAACCAGCTGCTAGTGATGAATCTAAAATAAAATGATTGAAAAAGTTAGTCTATATCAAATCCCATTCAGCAGCAACGTATAGTAATTTTGCAGCCAATAACTTACATGTAAATTGCATGTCTGTGCCTGAAAATCGACAGCACTGCAACAATAAAAAAGAGAGAATTCAAATAATGTTGGGGTAAAGTCAAAATGATGCCTTGGATTGTGAATGTAAAAAGCATTCTGAAAGGAATTTTGACTACATACAAAATCCAAGGACAGCAAAACAAAGCATGACTACTGCAACTGCAATTAGCGCAGATCGTCTACCAATGAGAGAAAAGCACACTGCATGTTAGCACCCCAGATATGCTGATTTAACAAACAATTCGAAATTTCTTTTTTACATACATGTAATCAAGGGCTTGCTTTATCTTCCTAGAATTGTTGATTGTTGCTTCTGAAAGGATACCAGCTGCATTTTCTAACTCCACATTTAAACTGTCAATCTTCTCCTGGACATTAGATGGAAGATTGAACTGGCCTATACTTGTTGCCTCCGCAAGCAATAGGTAATCTGTTACATTTCTGAGGATCTCCACTGTGTAATTTGATTGGTTCACAACAAAACTTAATGTATCCAGTACTTCACCGCGGAATTTGTCTTGCCCAACAGACAGAAGTGTGCATCCTATCCTGTGATTTTATATAAAAGAACAAACAACTATAAGAAAAGAAGTTTCCAATGATAACAGAAATTTCTAGTCCAGAAAAGTTTGATATAAAAAATTGCACTGAACAACTCATAAACTATCAGAAAATAACTACATTATCGTTCCCATGGTATTATATGTTGATTGCTTTACTCTTGAAATCCTCTCTACCACAATTTTTAATAGATATACCTTTTAATGCTAATTCCAAATTTAAGCATTAGAAGTTGCATCAGTCCGAAGAAAACAACGGGTCTTTTTCAACTTTATCCTATTGTTGAAATGACTGTAACAATTTGTTTGCTCTTGAGATTTGAGAAATGAATGGAGCTATTTGTTTCATTTGGTTTTCCAGCTACAGAAAAAGTGAACTTGCAAATATTTTTTTAAAGTATTTTCTCAATTCATTCAACTCCATTTTAGTGTATCACATAAAGAGTCCATCAGAACACATATTATAACAAACGAATACTAGGTACTCCAGTGGGAGAGCCTAAGGAGTTGTTGGAACAAATATGGCATTATACGTGCAGGGAATAGACTTTAGGACCTCATTTACCAATCATATCTCAGTAGAGTGATTGAGGACTCTGTCTTCCACAAAGGAAGCATGAGTTACATGTGAAAAGATTTTGTTTATCACAATGTAAAGAACAGAAAAAGAAGAAGTATCTTCTGTAATTAATCTCCAGAAAGAAAAAATCAAGCTTCTCCAAGCTTGGCCAAATAAGTAGAGGACATTAGAATTAACATGTTACTGGCACGTTGTTTCTCTTAGATGAGCATTCAGAAAAGTATAAATACTTTCTCAGAGAATTTGAGAATTACAGTGCTGCACAAGTGAACACTAGCAACAAGATAAGGCATATCCTTTTTGACCAGGATGAGTCTTTCTCCCAGATGCCAATTCTCCGTCTGCAGCAATGAACCACTCCCAAAGCCAACGGAAAGGAAACAAACCAAATTGCTGCGAGAATAAATCCAGCAGCCCCAGTGAATCCAACAGACTGAAGAAAAGAGAAAATTATTTAGTGATTCTTAGTTCCAACCAAAAGCAAAGTCCAACGCCAATGGTTGCATACAATTTCCTTCAATTTAATGACATATCATAAGAAACATAAATGTCAACAAGAAGAGGGAGATTCTTCACTTTACCGCCCAGTAATGTTTGTTTGTAATGTTCCAACCACCTCGATACAACCTCAAACTGTTCAGTATATCCGGCCTTGTAGTCCTCTTCTCTCCCAGAACCAGAGGATACTTGACCCCAGATTCCAATGCTGCAGGGCCTAATGCTGCTGCTGGCGGCGAGAACTTGAGAAGGTCGTAGGCCCATGGCGCCAAATTCTCTCCCCCTGACATCAAACAAATGCACCCGACACCATTTTGAATTTGATCAACCTCTAGTCGAACATGAGTAAAAGAAAGTTATAGCCAAACACAAATTTGGCGCTACGGTGAAAAATACATGCATGCATAGTTAAAAAATAAGAAGCAAGTTATGCAATGTAATGTATGGTAACCCGGGGCGTCATCATTATCACTAGAAATAGACAGTTCCAGTTCCAGAAAGCAGCTACTTCCAAATCCAAACTTGTAACAAGATCCCATGCGCTTAAAAAGAAAAAAAAAAAAAAAAAAAAAAAAAAAAAAAATAATAA